>JAANYP010003020.1:0-203194 GCA_020465985.1 Centrapalus pauciflorus
GATGCCTTTTTGGGTTCTAGTTGAGACATAAAACAGGCATGTTCAAAAGCAGCTAGACTGAATTCAGAAACTGCTTGTTCAGCAGCAGCAGTCTTATTGTGAACCATTTTCCTTGTTTGAACAGGAGTGCTTGGATCACCCAGTATTTGATTGAGAGGGTGATACTTGTGAACTCTTAGTGTGGGCTCTCTCTCTGTTTGAAAAGAAGTTCCAAGGTTTGTATCATCTCCATCAGAACCAGTGAATGGTTCAGTTTCTGGAACAGCTTGAGTTTCTAGGCTAACAGCTTGAGAAGCTGTTGGGACTGCTAGCCTAGAAACTGGGACTGTTTCCTTTTGTGTTGGAGCTGTACTGTCAGGACTTGGGAATGGCACTTCAGTGTCTGGATTTGCATTAAGTGGAGCATTCAGGACCCCTGGAGGATCACATGACAGAAGTGGTAGAGTGGTGAAATCATCCCAACTTGTTGAATCTGCAGCAGTCTGAAACTTTGTGCCAAGAGCATGAGAAATTGTATTGGCAGCATGAGAATTCGTGTTAGCAGCTTCAACCCTGTATGCATCAGCTTCTGCAGTATACTCAACAAAGCTCAGAGAATTTGTTAGTGAATCTAAATCAAACAACCAATCAGGACCAGTGCCTTTGATATTAGCAGTATTTTCATTAAACTCAACATTGGCACTTTCTTCAATTGTTTTAGACACACTGTTGTATACTCTATAGGCTTTGCTTTGAGTTGAGTATCCTACAAAGAATCCTTCTTCTGCCTTACTTTCAAACTTCCCTAAGTGAGTCTTAGTGTGAAGGATAGTACATGGGCATCCAAAGGGCTTGAAGAAAGCTATTAGGGGACTTCTGTTATGGAATAACTCATAGGGAGTTTTCCCTTGTGATTGAACTACTTGAACCCTATTTAGAACATAACAGGCTGTATTAACAGCTTCTGCCCAGAAATTCATTGGCAGATTTGAATCAGCTAGCATTGTTCTAGCAGCCTCAATTAATGTTCTGTTCTTTCTTTCAGCTACACCATTTTGCTGTGGTGTTCTTGGTGCACTATATTGTCTAGCAATGCCTTTGGACTCACAAAAACTGTTTAGAATGTGATTTTTAAATTCAGTTCCATTGTCTGATCTTATCACCTTAACTTTGGAATTGGATTGGTTTTCTATCTTAAGGACAAAAGACTTAACTAGCTCAGCAGTTTCATCTTTGGACCTAAGAAAGTATACCCAAGTAAATCTGGTGAAATCATCAACAATGACTAAACAGTATGCCCTTTTATTCAAACTCAAAACAGATGTTGGACCAAATAGATCCATATGTAGCAACTGAAGAACAGATGAAATTGAATTTACTTCTTTGTTCTTATGAGAAGTTTTGTGTTGCTTACCTTTAAGACATGCTACACAATGATCATCACAAATGAACTCCTTTTGTGGTAATCCTCTTACCAGATTCTTTTTAACTAAAGCATTCATGGACTTGAAGTTCATGTGACACATCCTTCTATGCCAAAGAGCAGACTCATTTGATGATGCTCTGGATATTAAACAACTTAAAGTATTTGACTTAGGTAAAAGATCTGTGTCCAGGCAGTAAACATTGTCCTTTCTTGGTGTTCTAAGTAAAACAAGATTTTCAGGAACTTAGAAATCCTTTGAAAGAACAATGCACTCAGAATCTGTGAACAGAACAATGTTTTGTTTGTCACAGATTTGAGAGACACTCAATAAATTGTACTTAAGCTGTTCAACATACAGAACATCATGGAATGTCATGTTGCCTGCATTAACAGTACCTTTACCTGTAACCTTACCTCCTTTTGAGTTGCCTCCAAAAGCAACAAAACCTCCATCAAAGCCTTTGAAATTTGACATGCATTCAGATTGCCTGTCATGTGCCTAGAGCATCCACTGTCCAGATGCCATCTTGTTCTATGAGGAGACCTGTGGTTGCCCTGCACAAATAACAGCTTAGTTAGTAGTGGAGTAAACCCAAACCAAATTGGTTTTGGGTTGGCCTTGTACATTGACATAACTAAAAACTGTTTTTGACTTCTTATATTTAGTGAGATCAACTGATGGAGTCTTTGGAGAATATTTAGTGATAATATGAGGTATCCAATTATTTTGATCATCTTTTCTTCTGATAGTCTCAGATAATTCACTAGCAGCTCCAGATTGATGCCCAGCAGCTTGAGCTGTGTTTGTAGTGCTAACAGTTTCAGTTTTTGCACTAACAGCATCAGATTTTGACTTAGCAGTCTGATCTTTTGCATTAGCAGTTTGAGCAACAGATTTGACCTTGACACACCACATTTGTTTAAAACTTGATTTAGGCTTTGCCAAAACTTGTTTTTGATGTGTGGACTGTTTTTTATTAACTTTTGAGAATCTGTGATCAACTGGTTTCTTTGGAGCTGCTGTGGAAGGTTTCACTTTTGAGTGCTTTGCCTGATTAGGATTTGATTTTGTGTGATGCACAGTCTGTTTTGCAACAGCTGGTTTGTAAAAACAATCCTTGGCTAAGTGATTCTTCCTTCCACAGTGAAAGCATCTTGTGACAGTTTGAATTGGAACACCAGACTTTTCTGTCAATTTCTGGTTCTTGTTTCTCTGGTTTCCTCTTACCTGCTGTTGTTTAGGAAACTTTTGAACACCATGCTTTTGGCATGTGCAGATAGAAACAGTTTTACCTCTTTTAGTTCCTTTTGATGAAGATGCAGTGTTACAGTTAGAATGTACAGAAACTTGTGGAGTAGCATTGCATACACTCATCTTCTCTTTTCCTTTCTTACTGGGAGCTTGGACTTCTATGGGTGCACTCTTTGTGTCACAGTCTCTATTTTGACTCTTATCTTCTTTTAATTCAGGACTGTTATCAAGGATAGGATCTACAATAGTCATAGACTCATCTAGTGGTTCATTGACATGTCTATCAGCAACCTCACTCATTGGATGAATGTACTTGTTATTGTATGGAGGTGGAGTAGCTTTATATCCTATTCCTTCTTTGGGATTGACCTGAGATTTCACTCTATCTTTGAATTGAACTTCCATTAGGTGTTCTAGCTTTTGATTTGCTAACTTGAAGTTTCCTAGATCTATGTTAACAGATTCTAGCTTCTTATTAGCCTCAAACACCTTTTGTTCAGTCTCTTCTACCTTTTTATTTAGAGATTCTATTTTCTTATTTAGCTCCTTTTTCTCCCACTCATGATAGGTTCTATCATAACCCATTTGAATCTCATTGTCCTTATAATCATTGATCTGTTTTTCCAGATCTTCTATGGCTTGCATGTATTCATATCTCCTTTCTTCCATCTTAGCTAGAGTTTTGCACATGCTCTCATTATGATCTCTGTACTTTTAACCATATTTTTGCATGATTGAGAGCAGAGCTTAGAATTTACCTCAGATGGTAGTTCAGTGGAGGAGACATTTGATGTTTCTGCCATAAGTGCTTGATTTTGAAATTCTTCCTCTGTCTGATCACTCCAGTCAAACACATTGTCTTCTTGAGAGACAAGTGCTGTTGATGATGACGCTTGGATGGGCTGTGAAGTCCTTGATGGCTGTTGACCTTGAGATCTACATTCTCTGGCAAAGTGACCAAGCTTATGGCATTTATAGCATTCCACTTTTGATTTATCAAAAGATGGTTTGCCTTCTGTCTTGGCTTGAAAGTTGGCCCTACCAGTTCTTTTCAGAAATCTTTTGGCCCTCATGGTCAGCATTGCATGTTGCCACTTTAAATCCATCTCTTCAAGATCATCTGGATGAATTTGTTCCAAGTCTTCAACATTTAGAGCAAATAATCCATCATTGGCAACAAAGGCCTCATAGTGAGTTTCAGCAGAGTTGCCATCACCACCTGAGAAAGAATCACAGTTATTAGATTTTTCAGAAGATAGAAGAGCAGTATTGTGATTATAAGAAAAAGATTTCTTTTTAGCATCAATCTCAGTCTCAAACACTCTTAAACTGTTATACAGATCATCCAATTCTATCTCATCAAGAGTGTCTTTTGTTCTCCATTGTGCAGCATAGACTGTCCATTCTTCTCCAAGAGATCTGAGAAACTTTCTGTTGACTTCATCTTGATCCAGATTGACCTTTGCACTTTCCAGTTCACTTATCAGTTTGTTGAACCTGTCAAAGATTTGAGTGAGGTTTTCATTCTTGCCACCAGAAAAGTTTTCATACTGCTGTTTCAAGAGGTCTTTTTGATTTCTCTTGGTACTGGCATTACCAGCAAACCTCTTCTCTAAGGCATTCCAAAGAGAGTGAGCAGTATAAAACTTTTTGAACTGATGTTGATAAGCATTAGGAATGGCTATTTGTAATAGTGTGAGTGCTTTCACTTCATTCATTCTAGCCTTCCTTTCAAGTTCAGTTTTTGGAGGAGTTTTGACTGGTTTTCCCTCAGCATCAAGTTCTGGATCAACTACAGGAGGGAATTCAACAGCTTCCCATATGGCATAATCAATGAATTGAATATGCTGTTGAATCCTGAGTTTCCACATCTCAAACTCAGTGGGCTTGAGCATAGGCACTTTGAGTCCTTGCCCAGATCCACTGCTGCTATTTTCAAATTCCATTGTAAAAAGATAAAAAAAGTTTTTGACTTTGAAAAAACAAAGAGTAACCTGGTTTGAAAAACCTGATTTGAATAACCTGGTTTGACAAACCTGGCTCTGATACCACTTGACAGGATCTAAAATATGAATTACCAAGACTAACTGATTTGAACTTATCAGAGTATAAATCAATAATCTTGCTTTGAATCAAAGTTTAATCAAGAAGTTTGCGGAATAACACTTAATTATTTTAACAAAAACTTTCAGAATCATTAATAAATAAACACACAGGAATTAATCAAGACTGTTTGTATTGCTGAATTCATCAATTACAATCACCTCTAATCTGTTTGATTAGACGAAGAACACAGACTGTTCTTAGGGTTTTTACAACCTTAGAGGCTTAAGAAAACTTAATCAACAAAGCAATTACAGACTCAAAATATGCAGAAACTCCTACACAATAGAACGACCTATTCTCTGTATTTATATTGCTTCTTGATATGTTTCCTTGACGAACTATGACTTCTCTGATAGTAGATATGCTGGAATCTTCATGTAGATATCGTTTCCTGAAAATCAGCACTTTCTGTTTCTGAAACTGTTGAGCAGCTTGAATCTCTTGACAGCATGAACTGAGCAGCTTGAGTTGTTTTGCTCTGGCAGCTTGAACTTTTACACTGGCAGCTCGAGTTTCTTCAACTAGCAGCATGAACTTTGTATTTACATGTAAAATCTACTAACAGTCTAAGAAGTCTAAACTAACAGCTTGAATGTACTTAAACTATTTCCCAACAAGTAAGTATTAAATGACTTCACTGTTGACCTATATATACTACCAACCTTCAAGTCTAAGGCTAGACTCGAATCTACTGACAGATTCGAATCCTTCCACATTCGAGTCTGTCCTAAACTCGAAACCACCAAACACTAAGAAAAATTTCGAAAATTTTTGAAATAACTTCAACTTTTTCAACCTTTTTCTACGGTATTGTGTAACCAGATAAACTATGCCAACTATTTTACCCTAAGCACAAGATATTTCACGCCATGTTTATTTTATCCAACTTTGAATGCACCCTCAGTAATTTTTGACCTTTTACCTAAGTTAAAAATTAGACTAAAATAAAATAAAATAAAATAAAATAAAATAAACTAAGGTAAAATAAAAAAAAATTAAATAAAATTATAAAAATAAAATTTTGACCAAAAATTTAATCTAGACTTAAGCTATACTTAAAAAATTTACACGCTAAGCTAAATACTAAACAAAATCTTTTTGAGGAGTATAGTCTAAGAAAGGTTCAATCAGATAGCGATGTCTGATACTTACTTTCAGTACTTAAACTTTCACACTTAGGAATTTTTGATTCCTTTGATTATTTGTCGTGACATACCTTTTTAGCCGATTGTTGGTATTTTACCCCTTTAAACACTCTACATTTCGGAATATCTCTTGCCATTTTTATTTATCAGGAAATTATCTTACGTGACTCAGACATAGACATACTTTTATGATCAAGGCACACAGACAAAGATTCTAACTTGTTGGTATTTGCAAACTTTCTTTAAAAGACAAACATCGGACACAGGTCTGTATTTTCATACAACAAAGTGTCTTAGTTTGACTTAAGTTTTAATTTTTAAGTTAGCAAGACAGCGATGACAGGTCTGTACTGACGTACAACAAAGCGACATATCTGTTAACCCGAATCTAAACAGAGACAACAGGTCTGTACTTACGTACAACAGAGTTGCATGTTTTCGACTCTCAATTTTGTATGATTTTTCTATGCTTTCCATTTTAAGATGTATTTGATGTTGCCATACATCCCCAGAAAGTTTGCATACCTCATTTAGACTCGAAGTTTGTATGTCTTGTACATAAAAATTAAGACCGATTGGTCATACATCTAAGTTAGTGACACGCTTGACTCTTTCTAGAATATTTTATTAGCCTTGAGCTTCCCTATTTGTATTATGCCTACCAACACATCAAACTAAATAGAGTATAACACTTAGAATTTAGTTGCATTATGTGTGAAAGCCTAAACACTTAGAGTTTGTAACGACTGTGCTAATTTTCGTCACTTTGAACCTATGTATCTAAGACTTAACTTTTTTTTTCTGATATTCTCTTTTTTTGTATTTTTATGATTTTCTCTCTTTTTTTTCTTTTGTTTTTCATAAGAAATAGCAATAAAATAAGATTACCTACTAACTTACTAAAAATAGAAACTTACTAAAAATAGAAACTTAAACTTTCCTAAATTAGCTGACTACTGTAATGAAAGAAATACTACGACTATAAAAGAAAATAATCTACTACTACTAAGGTCAATTTACTCTGGGTTGCGCATTCCATTCAGTTGAATTAAATACTCAAACCGTGACTTATCAAACGCTTTGGTAAATAAATCTGCATTATTATCTTCTGTTGCCACTTTTACCAGTTTGATTAAGTTCTTTTCAACACAATCACGAATAAAATGATACCTTATGTCTATGTGCTTTGTTTTGTTGTGTTTAACTGGATTATTAGTTATAGCAATTGTAGATTGATTGTCTATCCTAATTGGAGTTTGAGTGTAAGCCAAACCGTAATCCCGCAATTGTTGTTGTATCCACAGAACCTGTGAGCAGCAACTACCAGCAGCAACATACTCGGCCTCGCACGTTGACACGGCTACCGATGTTTGTTTCTTGCATTGCCAGGATACCAATCTCCCTCCTAGGAACTGACAACCTCCAGTTGTTGATTTGCGCGTCAAGCTGCATCCTCCGTAGTCAGAATCTGTGAACGCCTCCAACTCTAGATCTCCCTCTGCGTGATACCAAAGTCCCAGCTTCGGTTTCGACTTGAGGTATCGTAGAATCCGCTTCACAGCTTTCATATGCATCTCCTTAGGATTCGCTTGAAACCTAGCACAAATACGCACAGCAAACATAATGTCAGGTCTTGAAGCAGTTAAATACATAAGTGATCCAATCATGGCCCGATATAAAGTCGGATCCACATCGGTATCACTTTCAGTACCCGGCCCGAGATTATGATTCACTTGAATCGGCGTGCTGAAATGGGCAGTCAACTTTGTTCCTTCCATCCCGAAACGTTCTAATATGTCATAGACATACTTAGTCTGATGGATAAACATCCCTTCCTTCTTCTGGTCAACTTGTAACCCTAAAAAGAAATTTAACTCTCCCATAGCACTCATCTCGAACTTAGACTTCATCACCTTCTCGAAATCTTTGCACATCTGTTCGTCTGATGATCCAAAGATGATATCATCGACGTACACTTGTACCAAGATAAAGTGTTCTCCCTTCCTTTTAACAAACAGAGTACTATCTATCCTACCCCTTTCAAAACCGTTCTCTAACAGATGGTTGGATAGAGTCTCATACCACGCCCTAGGTGCCTGATGCAATCCATATAGAGTCTTATCAAAGCGATATACTCTATCAGGATATTTTGGATCTGTAAATCCGGGCGGTTGTTCTACATACACCAACTCCTTCACTTTCCCATACAGGAAAGCACTCTTAACATCTAATTGATATACCTTAAAGCCCTTGAAGGAGGCAAAAGCTAGAAACAACCTAATGGCTTCCAGCCTTGCTACTGGTGCAAAAACCTCGTTGTAATCGATTCCCTCCTCTTGGTTGAAACCCTTTACAACTAGCCTAGCCTTGTTGCGCGTGACTATACCCCGATCGTCCCTTTTGCACTTAAAAACCCATTTGGTTCCTATGGCAACTTCCCCTCGAGGTAATGGAACTAACTCCCACACTTCTAGTTTCCTAAATTGCGAAAGTTCTTCGTGCATCGCTTCAACCCAGGAGTTATCCTTAAGTGCCATTTGCACATTCTTAGGCTCTACTTGCGATATGAAACATGAATATAGTCATGTGTGATATGCCTCGGAGTCGTTTATCATCGACAACAACACAGTCTTGTTATTTACACTACTCCGAGTCCTCACACCCTCGTTAGGATTTCCTATGATGCTTTCTATTGGATGGTTCTTGTTAATCCTAGAGGTCTCTATATCATCAACCCTTAGATTATCTCCTAAGTTAGATCCTATTTCACCTAGTGGGGGAACAGGCTCAGCATCTACACTTTCCTCCTCATGGACGTTTTCCTCAGAGTTGGAACTTGATGCTTGAGTCTGATTCTCAGTGGTAGGTGCTTCTTGATCAGCAACTTCTGGAGATCTATCTACAGTCGCAGTAGGCTCGGATGTGGATTCAAACGTAGTCCTCGGAAAGATATGGCCATCGTCATTTAGGTGCAACGTTGCCATGTCTTTTTCGATTGTACCTGCAGTATCATCCAAAGGAATGTTAAATGACTCAAACAATTTATCATAGTCAAATAACCATTCCGGACCAGTTTGGGGTTCATGTGTATAACTTGTGACTTCAATATTATACACAATCTCCACAGTACCACTCGTTTTGTTAAAAACCCGTTTGTTTGGTGAGTTTGGCACGTAACCTAGGAAGTATCCTTCGTCAGCCTTTTCACCAAACTTCGGTTGATGTTTTGTTCGTAAAAGAGTGCATGGTACACCAAACGGTTCGAATCCAGTTAAATTAGGTGGCCGTTTATTCAAAATTTCATAGCATGTTTTGTTCAAGGATTTGACTGTAAGGACTCGGTTTAAGATATGGCACGCGGTATTCACTGCCTCCCCCCAAAACATGGTAGGAAGCTTTGAATCCGAAAGCATAGTCCTTGCAGCTTCAATCAATGTCCGATTTTTACGTTCGGCCACCCCATTTTGTTGAGGTTCATATGGTGCACTGAATTGATGCACTATGCCTTTTGATAGGCAATATACACCAATTACAGTGTTTTTGAATTCAGTCCCATTATCACTACGAATATTTTTAACCCTTGTTCCGTAGGAATTCTCCACTTGGTCTAAGAACCCGATAAGCTTGGAAGCCGTCTCGTCCTTTGTACCTAAAAAGAAAACCCAAGAAAACCGTGAGTAATCGTCAGTGATAACTAAACAAAACCAACTACCTCCTATACTCCTTTTGTTGATAGGGCCGAAAAGGTCCATATGCAACAAATCGAATGTTGAGGATATTGAGTTCTGCTTCTTGTACTTGTGTGTCTTTTTATGTTGCTTGCCCTTCATGCACGGTAGACACTTGTCCTCGAACTGAAAGCTCTTCATTGGCACACCCTGCACCAGTCCATTCTTCGTTATGTAGTTCATTTTCCTTAGGTGCAGGTGAGCCATGCGTCTGTGCCACAGTACGGACTCCGTCTCCGAAGCTTTGGATAATAGACAGATTGGCCCCATCGATATCTCCGGCTTGTTCATATCCAGCATGTACAAGTCGTTCTTCCTTGGCGCCCGCATCAATACCCATTCTTCAGGAATTTTGAATCCCGACTTTAGCACTAACGCCTCAGTGTCAGTAAATAACACCGAGTTCTTCTTATCACAGATTTGAGATACACTAATGAGATTGTGAACCAGTTTATCAACGTGATAAACTTGGTCCAACTTAATTGTCCCATTAGTGACCACTCCGGTACCCGTGATATTTCCACCTTTGTTACCCGCGAATGATACGAATCCCCGATTCCCACCCTTGAAGTCTGTAAGCAGACCCCTTTCCCCTGTCATGTGCCTGGAGCAGCCACTGTCGACGAACCACTTGTTGTTTGGACCTGTGGTAATCTCCTGCACATGAAAGAAAATAGGTTAGTTATCACGGGGAACCCAAGCCATGACTGACTTGGTAATACCATTCTCGTCCACATACTTGAACTTTTTCAAATACCCATCTCGCCTTTCAGGTGACTTGGGCCTTTGAACTGGGTTCTGTTGTGGTGCGGAGTGATTTAAGTTCACTCTTTGCCTTGGAGTAGGCATTTGTTGTGGAGCTCTAGAATAGTTCCTATTATATGGCATTTCGGACTGTGATCCCTGAGCTCTTACCGGTGCGTACTGTCTAACTGGAGTGTGAGACCTAACTGGAGTGTGTGACCTGCTAGGTGTTGTGCTCCTATAGACTTGTTGTGGTGCTGACCTAGATTGATTAATGACACGATTCGGTGAATTTGTCCTAATCACTTCCTTTGGTCCAACCTTAACCGGTGTGTTTTTCACAACTTGTTTGGGTGCGGCCTGCACAGCTTTCTCGGTACTTTGAGAACTGCTGGTGCTCGCCACACTGGTTGAGGGCTTAACAGGTGTTGGATTCACTGTCTTAGGTGTAACATCTGCTTTCCTAAGCGGACAGTGAGAAGCAACATGCCCCTTCTCGTGACATCTGAAGCAAGACATCTTATCTATGGACTTTTTGTGTGTTCCCTTAGATCTAGGTGTCTCACTAGTGTCTATTTCCTTTGGTACATCTACGGTGTCTGGCTCATCGACCTGATCAGCCCAAGCAATTTTCTGTTTTCCTGCAGGTGTTTCACTGGAGGAAGACACAAATTTGACTTTCTTAACCTTGACGGTTGAGTCAGCCACCTTAGGTGTATTTTCCACTATAGGCTCTGGTGTTGGTGTAGGTAGGTCCTCGAAGTCTACTGACTTGTCAGTTTTCTCCTGAGGCTGAGGCACATAGTTTGCATTGAAAAGTGGAGGAATTTCGTGAAATCCTAGACCTACGGGCTTCTTAGACTGTCTTTAGGCATCTAAAACTTTCCCTAGGTTTAGGCTTGAATTCCTAAACTTTTCCAACTTGCTATTCGCCTCTGCTACCTTAACCTTTGTTTCAGCTAGCTCTATGTCCTTATCCTTAAGACTTTTGGTCAAGGCTTCTAGGTGCTCATACATCAGCTCTATCCTAACACACTGCTCACTGAGTTTGTCTTTTAGAACTATGACGTCTTGAGCATCAGCCTTAAGCTTTTCTTTAAGATCTTGCTTGATATCGTTTAGGCTAGCATTTTCAATTTTTAAGTTCTCATTTTGAGCAGATATGGTTTTATGTGATTCTAAGACTAGATTTAACCTATCATTAGAAGTAACACACAAAGCACATAATTCACGAAATAGAGAATAAGTCAGACTAACCTTTGAGTTATCAGATTCCACGTTGGCCATCTGAGCAGCAAACTCCAGCACTGTCTGATCATTCGCCTTCTCTACCCACATCGGACTGCTGTCCCTTGTGGTCTGCTCTTCCCCATCACACCCAGTTTCCGTGACTTCATCCATGAAGGCTCTAGCATTCGACTCAGGATGTGAACTCCAGTCATAGGTACCATCTAGCTGTCTGTCTGAAGTGACATTGGATAGTAGACCCGCTAGATTGGCTTGACCAGTTGATGAACTTGGAAGGTATCGTTGTTGGGACTGATTTTGGAACTGTCCCTGATGCTGACTCTGCCCTTGGTATGACTCTACCTTCGGTCTCTGACACTCCCTGGCGAAGTGTCCCAGTCCTTGACGGTTGTAGCATTTTACCTTGGACTTATCAAATCCTATCCCCTTGTTATTCATCTGCAGATTCCTCCCAGTTCTCTTAATGAATCTCTTAACCCTCTGGGTTACCATGGCCAGTTGCCACTTAAGATCCATTTCCTCAAGATCATCAGGGTCGACCTGATCGTAATCTTCGTCCCATAGAGCAGGATCGTTAATCTTCCCTTGAACACAATTTCCGTACGCGGCCACAAAAGAAGCAAGCAGATTCAAATGTTCTTCCGCTGACTTTGCGCTCATGGGCATCTTCGAATAGCTCTGAGTTGTCGATGCCTGTTGAACTTGAGGTTGCGGTTCTTCCGATCTTCCTAATCCTAAGAACGCGCGATTCAGTGTGTCATCAGTCTCTGCTGGTGACGACGTTTCCCAGTGAAAAACGCTGTAACAGTCTTCGGTTCGGCTGCCGCTGAAGGTTTTGTTGTCTTTCCAAAATACATCGCTGGATTCTGGACTTGTTTGTAATCAGTCTCGGCCTTCAGTAGCTCGAAGTGATATGCCCGCAACGTTCCCACAATATCATCCAGAGATTGAGTGTAGTACTTGTCCTCATTCAGCTTGATCATTGCCACGTACATAGCCCATTTGGCTGGTAAGGCATCAAGAAGCTTGTTGTTCTTGTCAGTATCAGTAAACTCAATCCCGTGACTTTCAAGTTCTGTCAATAGATGATAGAACCGGGTGATAATATCATCCAGCTGTTCATCCTTGATCGCCTTGAAAATAGCGAACTGTTGTTTCAACAGCTCTGTACGCTTTCTACGAACCCTAGGATTTCCCTCACACCGCTTTTCTAGAGACTCCCAAAGTTCCTTAGATGTCTTCTGAGTCCTAAATGTGTGTAGAATATCCTGCGGCAACGCCATTCGAATTAGCGAGAAAGCTTTATTTTCGGCTTCATACAATTTCTTGTCATCCTCCTTCATCATTTGGTATGACAAGACTTTCTGACGGCCTTCTACTTCTGAGACTGGTGGAATATACCCTTCGTCGATGCACACCCACATGCGCATGTCATTAAAGCGCACGAAATCGGTAAACCGATCTTTCCACCAGTAATAATCTTCGACTTTCATCAGCTTGGGCGGAGCGTTTGCCTTCCCGACCTCGTGGTCCATTTCTAGAAAATTTTTGAAGATTAGACATCTTTCCGAAAGCAATTGAATTTACCTTAATTAATTTAATTCGAAACTAATGTGAATTAATTCTTTCGAATCTAGGTAGATTCGGATGTAATCAGATTCAATTTATTTGGGATTAAATTCGATTAAGTGTTATAATTCAATTAAACTCGAAATTATGTCAGATTCGAACAGTCCTTAGATTCGAAGGTCAGCAAACTCGAAATACAGCAGATTCGAAACCCCAGATTCGAAACTAAACTAGACTCGAAATAAACTCGAAACTAAGCTAGATTCGAGATCCTATTCGAATGAAGCAACAGACTCGAAAATAGATTCTAAACCCTCTGAATCAGACTCGAAAGGAGTAGATTTTGGTTAGACTCGAGACTAAAGTGTAACCCTAATTACCCCTATTAGATTCGAGCGCCGCAAACTCGAAAGTGTAACCCTAATTACCCCTATTTTAACGATTTTCAGATTAAACCAGTATTTTTCTAACGAAAAATACTGATTTCGACCAAAAACGTGAAAAACCACAAAGTGTTTTCCGAATAAGAATTTACTAAGCTTGAAAATACGTTTTTGAGAGAAAACCCGTCCAACTAGCGTCAACAAACCTAGAATGTATCGAGATGAACACGAAGAACACCAAGAACACTCCGTAGGCTCTGATACCACTTGTAAGGTCTACCACTATACGAGATCTATCTAGACGCGGATCCGTCAACGAGTGCGGAATCCTCGTTAACGGGTAGACGGAAACAACTCTCAACTATGAAACACGGAGACTATCAGAGGCTGAACGAACGACACACGAACGATCCTACGAACTGATTCTCTCCGAAAGAACACGCACCAAGCTGATAAACTCGAGATCGCTTTATGCTTAATTCCTCACGAATTCTGCAAAAAGTCTGATAATATCTCGAGTCTATCCCTAATTATAGACCCTGATTCGAGTCTGATGTGGGCCAAACTCGAATCTGGCCCAAGGCCCATTCGAGTCTGTCCACAAAGACACTCTCGAATCTGGTCATATTCGAATCTATGGCTACATTCGAATCTATCACAGATTCGAATGCCAAGCCTTGTATGATTCGAATCTAGCATTTCATATAAACAACTAAGTGTTGAAACTTATGTTATTACCTTATGATTGATTTTATCTTTGTACTTTATGTTTGAACTTCTTGTAATACGTTACATCAAGTTCAAACATACAAACACTAATAAATATCAACCATATATAAACATATATAACAAACACTTGCTAGAATCACAATGTAGGATCACTTAGACTGCTATCGTCACACAGGATGTACCAACATGCATCATTCCTTAGCATGATAGAGCCAGCTCGTGTGGATGAAGCCTTAAAAGACCCAGACTGGATTGTTGCAATGCAAGAAGAGCTCAACCAGTTGGAACAGCTCCGAGTATGGCGGTTAGTTCCCAAGCCAAATAACCAAACAATTATAGGAACAAAGTGGATCTACAAGAATAAATGAGACGAAAACGACATTGTGATAAGAAACAAAGCGAGACTTGTCGCCAAAGGCTACCGACAACAAGAAGGGATAGATTATGACGAGACCTTCGCTCCAGTTGCACGAATTGAAACTATCAGAATCTTTTCGGCGTACGCGGCACACAAAGACTTCAAAGTGTACCAAATGGACGTCAAGACAGCCTTTCTAAACGGTGAACTTAATGAAGAATTGTATGTTGAACAACCACAAGGATTTGTTGATGCACATAAACCTGACCATGTTTATGTGCTAGACAAAGCCCTCTATGGTTTGAAACAAGCACCTCGCGCATGGTATGACAGTCTCTCTAACTTTCTTATCTCTGCTGGTTTCAGCAAAGGTGTGGTGGATACAACACTGTTCACAAAAAGGGAAGGCCCGCACATAGTGCCATTGCAAATATATGTCGACGACATTAAATTTGGATCTACTGACAGTAATTTCTGTAAGGATTTTTCAGCCCTAATGGAGTCCAGGTTCGAGATAAGTATGATGGGGGAAATGAATTTTTTCCTCGGATTACAAGTCAAACAACTTGAAAATAGGATTTTTGTGAACCATTCGAAATATAATCTTGACATTCTCAAGAAGTATAAGTTAGACTCTTGCACGAGTATCGCAACTCCCATGGCTTCCAACTGTAAGTTAGACACCGATCCTTCTGGGAAAAGTGTCGATAATACAACTTACAGAGGGATGATAGGATCCTTACGGCATCTGACTGCTAGTAGACCTGATATAATGTTTTTGACATGTCTTTGTGCTCGTTTTCAGGCCAACCCAAAGGAATCACACGTAACTGCGGTAAAACGCATTTTTCGTTATCTTAAGGGTACACCCGATCTTGGTCTCTGGTATCCAAAGAGAATCGATTTTGATCTTACTACCTTTTCAGATGCTGATTTTGCAGGTTGTAGAGTTGGCAGGAAAAGCACATCCGGTGGAATACAGTTCTTGGGAGACAGACCGGTGAGTTGGTCGTCCAAAAAGCATAATTGTGTTTCAACATCCAAAGTTGAAGCTGAGTATGTAGTAGCTACAAGCTGTGGCTCTCAAGTGCTGTGGATGAGAACACAATTACGTGATTATGGATTCTCGCTCACCAACATCCCAATTTACTGCGATTCACGAAGTGCAATTGCCATCTCTTGCATTCCCGTGCAGCACTCTCGAACAAAACATATATATATCAGGTATCATTTTATTAAAGATCATGTAGAAAAGGGAACAATTGAGTTGTATTTTGTAGGCATGGAATATCAACTGCAGATATTTTTACTAAAGCTTTAGACGAACCTTGTTTTCAGTTTTTAGTATCTCATATCGGCATGTTGAATCCACCTTTTAGTTAAATGTCAGACATTGTCTAAAATAATTCTATTTCAAACTGTCATCTTTGCAATTCCTTTATTTTAGAAAATATCTGTTATTTAAATTTAAGGGTTGTGTCACAAAATAAAATTTCAATATTTCCTTATCTATGTACATCTTTAATAATTAATGATCCTGATAAATTACTGTATGAATTGTTCATCACTGAGTGGGACGCAAAATTTATCCAGGTTTGTCTGTATCTTTAAGGTCGAAAAGGGTCAAGAAATTAATCTGAAAAGGAAAAATAAGAGAATAGATGTTAATTTAAGGGGGAGTATAATTATGATGTTAGTTTTTATAATTTTTTGTTCTTTTTATCTTCTCTATAATTTTTAATTTTAGGTTGCTTAATTTTTAGATTTTATTGTTTAATATAATCGGTCAGAAAACCTCAAAAAGATCTATTTAATTTTAATACGTCAAAAAGCCAAAAACATTTTTATTTTTTTTATTTTATTTCATTTCTTTTGTCTTAACTTAGTTGTTAAAAAAAATCACAAAAATATTTTTATTTTTATTTTTTATCTTTATCTTTCTTTTTATCTTGCATTTACCTCCTTTATTTCCAATAGAAAATTCAAAAAGATATTTGTTAAAATTAATTGGGCCAAAATTTTTTTAAATTTAAAAATCTGTTTTGTTTATTGACAAGGCCCATATTTTTTTTATTTGTTTTGGTGAAAACCCGGTGGCCCATGTGTGATATTGGGCGTGGATCTCATTCAACTCGACCCGACCCGCTTCCTATAAAGGGCGGGTCAAACAGTCAACCCAACATTACTACATCTTCAAGTATTTTCTCCTTCTTCTTCCTCTCTATCACCGTCGCACCCACCGCCCCAAGACCTCCATTTTCGTCTTTCCAAGCTTCTCGGGTCACCATTTTCCTTCGTTTTTCTTGCATTTCTCGACATTGGCACTACCAGGTAACACTTCTTCACCTTTATTTTAGCTTTTAACTTGCTAGTTTAAGTGTTTGATTTTCAAATATTTATAGTTATGTATTTTCGGTTTTTGCAACTTTTGAGACCTTAAATCTGTTTCTTTTAGTTTGTTGTAGTTAAATAAAATGTTCTTTACATGTTTTTAGACTAGGATCTACATTTTCATGCATTTTTGTCATTCCTTAACTGTTCACGTAGCACTTTGCATGAACATGAACTGCTAACTGTTAGAATTCGGTCCATCAGAATTCGGACCACCAACCGAATTCGGATGTGTATACTTAGAAAATTTTCAAAAATTTCCAACTGTCATGACCGAATTCGGACCACTGTGCATCCGAATTCGGTCCTCCTCAGCATGTTCAAAAGTTTTCTGTTATTTTTTCTAAGTCTCATCCCATGTGCATCCGAAGTCGGTTGGTACCCGAATTCGGTTCCCATCCGAATTCAGAGGCCTTTCGAATTCGGACCTATTCTATTCAATTTCATGCATCACTGGGATTTCGGGCTGAACCGAATTCGGTTGCATTGTTCATCCGAATTTGGCCCACCCGAAATTCAACACTTAGCATACTTTTCCAATTTTTCCATTTCTGCATTTTCATTATAAATCAAAAATCCAAAAATATTTTCAGTCCTATGCACCATTGGTTAGAGTTAGGGTCAGTGTTTGAGTGAAAATGTATGTTCTAACATTGGTCTCTTAACGATTGACTTTGGACTTTATTCAGTAGAATTCCCATTAGACCCAATGCTTTAAACAGAACAAGAAGTCTCTATGTCACACTTACCACAGACTTAGTATCAATGTCATATATTTTATGTCTTCCATTCTAACTTTGATGCATTTTTACAGGACTCATGGAACCCCCAGTCGCCATAACCATGCCCCATTCCCCAATCCCAAATAACAACGCCCAACTACCCGAAGAATCCATATTACCCCAATCCGAGTACGTCGAGTTCTTTGCACATAATTGGCAACTCGACGTATCAATCCTCAACCGTGAAACCGAGAATATTGCCTTTGATATTCTTAAAAACCACCCCATCTACTACACACTATCCACAGCCATCTCCGTTCCCCAGATTTACCTCCAACAGTTCTGACATCATCTTAAATTTGTAGTCGATGCCAAACCATACTTCACATCCACTATCGACTGTGTCCCAGTCAAAATCTCCACCGTAGCCATCCGCTATATTCTACGCCTCCCAGCCGAAGCCTATTCCCTTAACCGCCTTCATTTTCCCCCAATCCTTCTCCCCTCGAAACCTTACATGAAATAAAATCTTTGGGATTCGATGGTCTACTAACCAAGACATCAGACTTCCGTACCAAGAACCTTCAAGCAGACTGGAGGGTTCTCTTGGATGTCATAAACAAGTGTTTCACCACCAAGCATGATGGCCATGACTCAGCATCAATCCAAGTCCTTCCCATGTTTGTAGCCTTCGCATACGACAGGCACTACGACTATGCTGCCTTTTTGTTCGAGGAATTGAAAAGAGTCAACCTGGAGAGAAGCACGAAGCGTCGACGCAAATACATTCCTCTCGAGCGTTTCCTTCAATTGATCATACAATATGCAATGGACAACGATGATGACATACATGAGCGTCCCGAGGCAGATGTGTACATGACGGCAGCTATTCAAAAGCTGAATCCTCCCAAAGGAAATCCCACTGTGCCGATAATGACTATTTCGCTCTCTCTACTTCAAAGAGCGGTACAAACTGAAAGGGTAAGGGCTTATCTGAGGGAATTTTATCCGGATGAGGCTCGGTCAGAACCGACTGAGCCTACCCAATCTGAAGGAGGCAAGAGCGAGTGAGGCTGAGGGAGATGAGGTGGAAGTTCAGCAATCTATGGGTTTGGGTGAGAGGGAGATTGTGCTTGCGAGAGAGGGAGTAGAAGGTGAGGAAGCAGAGACGGCGGATTCAGAAAGAACCGTCTCTCTTTTACGAGGGCCTGAGATAACATCTGAGGGTGACCTAAGCCCTACTTCATTCCACGGGGATATACCACATACGCCATCACCCTCTCATTCGGAGAGTCGTGGTATTGAATTAGGTCACATGTCGCCCCAAGTGACCACATTTCCTTCGCCCACAGCTCACTCCCCACCCCCACACACAACGCACGATGCCTCCGTGGCATCCCCTCAACGAGCTGCCTTCGTGGCAGCTCCTCAAACTTCTTGATCTGTGCATCCAACTGTGGAGCCAGAAATGATGGAAGGAAGACCTGGAGTGGCTTCATCAATGTCATCCACTTCATGCCATCTCGAAATCAATCTAGAAATGCTAGCGGCAGCTTTACGTGCTGCCGGAGTTGTTACCCGGGCTAACCTGGATGCCCAAAAGGAGGCTGCTGAAGAACGTCATACCCCCTTCTCTCATTTATAAAAGGTAAGGGTGTCGCATCTGAGGATCTGCCTCCATCAGGATCCCATTCAGTCCAGACATAGATTGTAGAGCTCTCAGACAAGATAGACGCGCTAACTCTCCTGATCCTTCAAGTCGAGGATCATCTCAACTCCAGAATGGACCGTCTTGAGTCTGCTGTCATAGAGCTGCAGTGCCGTCCCGGGGCTGAGTCACAGAATAGAAAACATGACGATCAAGATGACCCTGATCGCCATGAGGGGGAGAACGCAGAAAGACACAGTCTGAGGACCTCATGATGATTGTAGGGGGAGCTGAATATGAGGGAACAGAAATACAAGGGTCCGGGGATCAGAGGTATGAGGCTCAGGAGATGTTGATGTTAGAAGACGAGCCACTGGTTGAAGGTCCTGCTCCGTTGGATCCGATGTCAGCTATGGTTGAATTTGAGCTCGTTCACGAAAAGGTTGAAATCATATTGGTGTCTGGCTCTGCCTCCAATACTGATGACGACTATCCCTTAATCATCCCAAAACCTGAGCCCGAGTCACCACAAAAATCATCCTCATTATTCGAATTCCTAAACTCCCCGCCCCCCGTTCCACAACAAGAAATCCTATCCTCCATTCAAGCTCCCTTCACTCTAAAAGAATCCCCTCTAGTCCAAAGTCCTCCCCAAGTCCAATCTATACCCCAATCGCAAACCCAGGAACCAGAGCCTTCAGGACCTAAGCTTTTAGACTATTTTGATGAGACACCTGATGAGCCTGGTATCCATGATGACAGCGATCTTTATTGGGTGGGATGGTACACGAAAGATGGCGTACACTCTCTGCCACCAGAGCTAAAAGAAGAGTTGAGGCAAGAACGCGGGGGGAAAATCTTCAAACTACTTGAAGCTAAGTCATCAGAGATAGAGGATCCCCCCGTTTAGGGCCTGAAAGAATTTTTACAGAAGTTTCCTATAGAGCAGTTCCAGAACCCTTTTCTGGAAGAAAGGTTCAACATGGTCTTCAGGAAGAAGCCAGGGTCGTTCAGCAGGCGCCTACTGATGGAACTTGCAAATGTATCTAAAGCTGAACATGCCGCGTACAATCAGTTAATGCTCAGGGAGAGAAGGTCCAAAGTATCTAAGTCAAAGATAAAGAAGCTTGTCACCATCACAATGTGCAGAAGAGCAAAATTATTCTATCCTGCCTTTCAGGTAGAGAGACAAGATGGTTCAGTGGAGGAGTTTTATCAAAATGACTTAGACTTTGTAAATATGGACGACGTCGAATTTTTACACGAGAGACTGAAACATAGAATTAAAAAACGTCTGTCTCACATGACCGCCGTAGCCGCACTCACACGAAGCATAAACCGCCACTCGATCATCATGTGCTTAAGAGATTTCCAAATGGCAATAGAGAGCGAGCTGGTCAAAGTCGGTCTACGAGCCCCTGAGCAAGACAGTTTCCTGCTTGATCATCATCCTGCCTATTGAGTTATATTCAGAGGAGGCCCAGGAATTATATTTTTGAACCAGAGAGGGCATAAAAGATTCATGCGCTTCGAGGATCTCCCTTGTTACTCCGATGCAACAATCAGAATGGTTAGAGCTGAACTTACAAGAAGAATACAAGAATTCGATGCTCAACCAAATCCAGAACTCAGACGCTCACCAAAGGATATACAAGACATCCTCAGCGACATCGAATACCTGAACGAACGGCTACATATGAGACAAGTGGTTAGACGATTTGATGTCATCCTTGGGCTCCGTGAAACCACTGATCATGCCACAGTTCCAGGTCCGCCACAATGATCGAAAATGTGGATATTGTTAGATATTAAATTTAAATCTTGTGGATTTATTTTGTAATAATTATTTATAGAATGTTTTGTCTTGTAATTTATTTCTAAGTTATTTTCTTTGTAATGAAAAGTTCAAGGGGCCAAAGTGCAATTCCTTGAAACTTAATTAATTCCACCTATGTATAGCCTCCTAGGGTTTTGTGTTTCATACGGTTGACATCTTGAATACAATTCACACGGTTTCTCTTCCAGCCGCCGCATACATTTATAATATTCTCTTTGTCTTGTTCTTTAATCATTCCACAATCATTGAGTGTAAATTTTGTTTGTGAGTGTTTATTGAACGTAAATGTGCTGATATTATCTGGGATTCAACAACAACACTATATTTATCAATTAATAAAACCTTAATATCTTGCTGGTTTAGTATTTCTCATAATGAATTCAGGTTAATACTATCTGGTAAATTTGCAATGGTGCAATATATGGTTTTGCAATGAGTTTCATATATACCAAATATTTTCTGTTTCCAACCAATCAACTTTTTATAATTTATCAATTGATGAAACCTTATTATCTTGATGGTTTAGTATTTCTCATGATAAGTTCAAGTTAATACTATCCAGTAAATTTGCAATGGTGCAATATATGGTTTTTTATGAGTTGCATATATACCAAATCTTTTCTGTTTCCGACCAATCAACTATTTATATTTTATCAATTGACGAAACCTTATTATATTGCTGGTTTAGTATTTCTCATGATCAATTCATGTTAATACTATCTGGTAAATTTGAAATGGTGCAATATATGGTTTTGTATGAGTTGCATATATCATCTGATCCTACTTCATTGAAGTTTATTAGCTCATTTCTTTTGAATTCAATATTTATTTTACAATTGTTAAGGATTTCAAATTCATCACTTCATTGTTGTTTAAAAAGTCAATCTTAATTTAAACCTTTGCAACAAGTGAATTAATGCTAAACTTGAAAGGTTAAACTGTTAGAGTGGGGGTGGAAGTGGCAAATGTTTTAATGGGTTGGCTGGATAGAATAAGGTAGGTTGAGATGAGATAAGATGAATCGAGATGGGGTCAGACGGTGATATTTGCCATTTAATATGAATAATTATCAAATCTGTTTTCACGTGTCTACGTTTTTAAACTAAAGTAGTTAATTTATACATGCTTTCCAATCAGCCTGATCCAGAGAAAGCTTCTTAATAGATGAATTAGTAGAAAAAGAAAATTTGGTGCAATATATGGTTTTTTTACAAGCATCTAAATCTTGATTGATGATTGTCATAATTCTTAAATCGCTATCTGTTGAAACAGATCAGGCTGTTCAGCCTGATTGTTGTTTAATCACTGTTCTTCTTTCCCAGGTACTTTAATCACTGTTCATGTGTTTACTTTAATATTTTTTTGGCATTCAAACATGTCATTTAGACACGATAATAATACCTTATTATCTTGTTGTTCAATCAGCCTGATTCTTGTTTTTACAAGCATTGACATCTTGTAACATATACGGTTTTTACAATCAGCCCTTTTATCTTGTTGTTCAGCATACTCATAGTTTTTTGGTGCAATATATGGTTTTTAACAAGCATTGAAATCCTGATTGATAATTGTCATATTTCTTAAATTAATTTTATCTTTTGAAACAGATTAGGCTGTTCAATCAGCCTGATTGTTGTTTTTACAAGCTAATAAGCTATGGTCTCCCAATCCTCTCAATTTTCAGTCAATAAAGTAGTTAATTTATACATGCTGTTCAATCAGCCTGATCCGCTTCTTAAGATAAAGTTGTAGAAAAAGAAACTTTGGTGTAATATATGGTTTTTTACAAGCATTGAAATCTTGATTTTTTTTATAATTACAGCATCTTCATGATAAATGTTGAAACATATCAGGCTGTTCAACCAGTCTGATTGTTGTTTTTCAGTAGCCAGTAGGTTCTGGTTTTGGATGTGTTATGGGCTTATGATTAAAATTTATTTTTTAGCGTTTTTTGTTATGAAATAAATTAGAACTCATCTATAACTTTTGATTTAACATTAAATTTGGGATTAGGACTGTCAAATATATAATATGCAATGACTCAAATGAGAGGATTAATTGTAGAGTTCTTCTGGTTTATCTTGAGTGATTTATACATCTAAAGCTTACTTTATTGATTTCCCAAGTTTTTTTGTATTAAAGTATATGTCATTGATCATATTAGACTTTAGATTCTCGATATGAGTTAAGATTAGTGTTATTCTCTCATAACGTCAAGTGGCATCTTCTAGACTTTTACCATTAATCCATGTTGTTAGATTTATTATTTCGATCATAGGAGTTTTTTGTAATAATTATTATCTTTGTATTTTGTCTTGTATTTAATTTCCATGTAATTTATGTTTATGTAAAAGTCAAGGGGCCAAATGTGCCAATGTGTAAGACTTAATTAAATGGAGCTTTTATAGGCTCGTAGGGTTACTTTTGCAATACACGGTTTTGACAATTTGAAAAGAATCACAGCCGCCACTTGCATATTCTCTCTACCATTCATATTGTCTTTTCTTCATCATTTCACATTTATTGAGCTTGTTTCTTCATGTGTGTGATAAGAAAATCATCAAGGTGCTGAAACAATACGGGAATACATTATTACAATAGGTATCAGAGCTCAGAGGGGTGGATTTCAACTGATTCATACGGATTCTGCTGGGTTTTATTGTGTGTTCTTCGTGTTCTTCCATTCCATTCGGTTAGATCTTCATTTTCCTTTGTTTTTCCGTGTTTCTTGTGTTATAATGGTCATATAAACACCACATTATTATTCTCTACTGATTTTAAGCTCATTTAGTTCCATATCGTTGTTAAAATCATCAAGAATCGGCCATTTTTAAGTTTGAAAATATGGGTTGTTTAAGTGGGTTTTTAACTTGTTCATGCTGTTTTTAAGTGTTTTTTAGGTTATTTTAAATAACCAAAAGTGTTTAAAATAGTTTATAAATCATTTAGAACTGTTTTTAGGCTTTAAAACTGATAAAAATCGAATTCTGCTCAGTTCTGCCTTAGAAATCGTAAAAAACCTGTTGTATTTCGGATCCTTACTGTAGCATTTCGGACCACCTAGGCACCAATTTCGGACCACCCGTTGCCCTAATTCGGACCTCACTTTGGTCCAATTTGGACCATACTTATTCGGTCCCATCCGAACTTCGGTCCCATCCGAACTTCGGACCATCCGAAGTTCAGATCAGGCTTCCATTTTCACATTTGGGACTTGTACTTAAAATTTTTCCTATTTCGGACCACACCCATTTCGGTCCATCCGAATTCGGTCCTTCCACTGTTCATCTGAATTCGGTTCATCCGAATTCGGTCCCTTAGGTCCATCCGAAATTAGGTTCAACAGAATTCTGTCCCCATCCGCATCACTGTTCATCCGAAATTGAACTCCATCCGAATTAGGACCACATCCGAACTTGAACCTCATCCGGACCATACTCCATCCGAATTACTGTTCATCCATCCGAAATCACCCCATCCGAATTCGGTTCATAGATCCGAAATTCATCCAATCCGAATTCGGCCCTGACATCCGAAACAATGTTCATCCGAATCCAACTCATCCGAACTTATCTTCCATCCGAATTCAGCTCCATCTGTTTTAACTCCAGCCCATCCGTGTCCAGTTTCCACCTCTAAGATCTTCATTTCTTAATCAGCACCCATCATCATGATGTCTCGCGAAGCTCTAGTACTCGGATCTGAGAACAGACCACCAGTTCTCTATCCCGATGAGTACGAACAATGGAAATCCCGGTTCCTTAAGTTCGTTGGAATGCAACCGCTCGGGAACTTGATGCTTCAGTCTATATCCGAAGGACCCGTAATCTACTATCGAGAGATAGCTGCCAGACCTGAGGCTGATCCCCCTGTCCAAGCCTCTAAAGTTGAAAGAGAACCGGCAAATGACGCCGAGAGAGACCGACAGCACGCTGACAAGAGGGCAGAATATCTGATTTATCAAGCCCTCCCCACTGACATTCTGGTCAGTGTAGACAGTAAAATGTCTGCAAAAGAAATGTGGAACGAGCTGGAAGTCCAAATGCTGGGGGCAGATCTCGATGATCGTGCCAAAATAGAGGAGGCAAAGGCAAAGTTTACGGAATTCCACGCCAAAGACAGGGAATCTCTGCAATCCACATTCACCAGGTTCTGTGCAGTCCTTAACGAGTTGAACAAACTGCACATCAAGAAGGATACGGATGATATCAACATCCAATTCTTTGCCGCCTTAGCCCCCGAGTGGCAGCTTGCATGTCGGGCCACGAAAAGAGTCCTGAACATTCCTGAGGTATCAATTAATGTCGTCTTTAAGGAGCTCAAGAAATATCAAGGGGATGTGGATCAACAGAAGCTTATGGCAAATCAATTGGCCTCTCTACCGCTATCAGCCAACACAGGGTTGAAACCGAATGATTCGCTAGCCTTGATCACCAACACGCAGATTCCGACACCATCCTTTGCTCCTGGTTCTTCGTCGTCTCAGTACAGGTATGCTTCTCCTCCGCGTGAGGTCTATGATGAGGAGGAAGCTTCGATACAGGAACAGATAGCCTTGTGGACCAACCGTCTCCAACAGCGACGGTTCTCCAACAAGACTAACAACCAACTCCGTTATGACACCGGTCCACGGAGGTACTCAGATGATAGAAGAGATGACCGATGCGATGACTTTCGAAGGGATGAATACCGAAGGGATGATAGCGATGATCGCCGATATGACGATAGACGCGACTATCGAGATGATCGCCGTTATGAAAGGCGAGATGATAGGCGTGATGATCGCAGGGATGACAGGCGGGACGATCGAAGGGATGATCGTCGGGATGACCGCAGGGAAGAGAGACGAGAGCCCGAAAGAAGGGACAGGAGGCGTGATGACAGCCGAGAGCATCGCCGGGCAGATAAGAGGCCGTCGGAAAGAAGAGACGACAGGCCAAGAGCAGATGAGCCGAAGGCCGCGGATGAACGTCTCTGCTACAAATGTGGCAAACCGGGCCACTTTGCTAGGGAATGCAAGAACAATTTTGACAGAGATGTTGCATACTACGAGAGAAAGCTCGAGGCAGCCAAGAAGAGAACGGATGCATTAGCCCTCGTCTCCCAGGAAGACTACTGGGATGCTGAAGATTCTGAAGACGAGGATGACAAGGGCAAGAATTGCTACATGGTTGATCGTATGGGGTTGGAGACATGTGCTGATTTCACTGCTGATAATTCAGATCATGCTGCTGAGGGGGAGACAATGAAAAATCCACCAGCATGTCTAATGGCTACAACCAACGATCCCGAATGCTCCACATCCGGTTCTGAGTCCAATGAGGTATATTCCTGTTACATTCCTGCACATGTAAATAAATTATTTGTAGATAATGAATGTACACTGCACACACAAATACTTGATCTACAAGCTAGATTAAATGCTGAAACTACAAGGTGTGTACAGGCTGAACATCAAGCTCAAACTCTAAAAGAATCATCTGAATTATATCATTCAAAGTGGTTAACCAATCATAATGTTATAAAACAGATGTTAATAGAAAAAGTAGATGTTCAGGATAAGAATATATACCTTGAATCTTGCATGGAAACGCTTTCAAAAGATAAACTCTCTTTAAAAGAAGAAATTTCTGTTCTTACAAAACAATTAGATGTGGTAAATATGGAAAATATAGACAGTTTAGAAAATACAAAATGATTGAAGAAGAAAGGATAAGTTTGTACTCAAGAATAAAAACCCTTGATGATGCATTTTTGAAAAGGGGTCAAACAGAACAAACTATCCATTTAAATCAGCCCAAAGAAACTAGGTTTTACCATTCTAAACAAGGAATTGGTTTTAAAAATCCTAAATATTTGGAAAAAGCACAAAATGTTTTACCTGTATTTTATGACATGAACTATATGGGAGCCGGTCTTAAATCTTTCTTTTTTGAGTCATCAAAAGAAGTTTTAAACCAAAAAATGAGAAACGTGTTGCTCGTAAAGATAAAGAAATTTCCTTTCAATATGAAGAACTTAACGAGATTTATTCTTCTAGAGTACCCACTTTAGAGGAAGATCTCTTGTCAACTTATTCAGAAGCTGAATTGAAAACTGAAACCGTAAAATCAACTCCTCAACTTTATATTCCTGCCAAAGTTCTTCAACAACAAATCACTGTTTTAGAAAAGGAATTGAAGTCGTCTCAAGAGAAAGCACTTGATCTTCAAGATGCTCTTCTTAAGAGAGAAGAAGAATTGGTAAATCAATCTTTTCAACAATCTGTGGAAGTTACTGTCTACAGAGAAAATTTTGAAATGGTTTCACAAAAATTGAAAGATCTTTCAAAAGAACGAACACTTTCTCATTCCATAAAAATTCCATGTGTGTCATCAGATAAAGGTAAGGCTAAAGCTGAATCTTCTTCTATAATTGTCAAAGGTGAGTGCTCAAAAGTTTTCAAAAATGAGGTTCCTAAACAGACTCAGGTTAAATCCAAGTCTTTTAAGAAACCCGCTCACCACCAAAAAGAAAAGTCTGTCAAGTCTAAATCTTCCATGCTTACTGACTCTAATCATTTTGTTCCTACAGATCATATAAGGAGAGTCCCAAAAACCACCATGCAGGATTTTACAAGTTTTTTTGTGAAGAAGGCTTTAATGCCAAATGAATTTGTTACTAGAGATAGGATGTTTGTAATCTCTAAAGACAATTTATGTAACAATGTGTGTGACAGTGTCTGTAATGTTGTACCGAATTCTGCTATTCCGTTAAAGTACTCTTTCAGTGATTTGTTTAATCTATGTCCAACTAAATATAGACGATAGGTTCCTGAAATGAATACTTTCGTACCATATCCTGTTAAACGTATTCGGAAAAAGAAAACAAAAAATAGTGCATCATCGGCCACAAACAAAATTGAGATGTGTCCGTTGCCAAGGCCCAAAACCAAAGCAACGGTCAAAAAGGTCTCAAAAAGACAAAAACCGAAGGCAATTTCAGCGCCTAAGGTTCCAAAACCCAATAAATCCAATCTTCAATGGATTCCAAAGGGTTGTGCATTCGGACCACACACAAATGCTAATTGGGATTCTAAATCTGTACACGTGCCATATAAATCTGGAAATCCTAACAAAAAGGGACCCATATTGAGGTGGGTACCCAAGGTTGTGTGATCTTAATGCAGATGGTTCTTGGTTACTTCTGATCAAGACCCGTGCTTCAAAGAAATGGCTTCTAGTTACCTTAGACTAGGACCCGTTCTTTTGCTTGTCGGTTGTGCTTAAACCGACACGTTTGGCTTCTGTGCACACAACCCAGGACCCGGTCTTAACTCATCATGTTTTCTGAACATCCCGGTTCAGAACACGGTTTGATTGTGAATTAAAAATGGATGTGTTTGAATGCATATAGTTTTTCATTATATGAATTTATGTGTTTTTCAGGCTAAGTCCATTTGGTATATAGATTCGGGTTGCTCCAAGCACATGACTGGAAGAAGAGAATTGCTGTCCAACATTGTTGAACGGTATTGCGGAACTGTGAAATTCGGGAATAACCATCAGGCTCACATAAAAGGATACGGGGACTTAGTTCTAAATAATCTGGTCATCAAGGACGTTGACTATGTTGAGGGGTTATCACATAATCTTTTTAGCATAGGACAGCTCTGCGACAAAGGCCTAGAAGTAATGTTTAGGGCTAAGAACTGCAGTGTTAAGAGTATGGATGGAAAAGAAATCTTAACTGGTTCCCGAAACTCTAACCTTTACACCATTGACGTAGCTAAGCTAATAGTGAAGGATAACATTTGCCTACTATAAAAAGCCTCTTCAAAAGACTCTTGGTTGTGGCATCGAAGATTATCCCATTTGAATTTTGATAATATCAACAAGCTGGCTGCGAAACAATTGGCCAAAGGACTTCCTGAATTGCGCTACGAAAAGGACCATCTGTGTGGAGTGTGTGAGAAAGGAAAAATGAAACGATCTTCTCACAAACCAAAGCCCGAACCATCAACAAAGAGTATTGGAGTTACTTCATATGGATTTATGCGGACCGATGAGAACTCAAAGCATAAATGGAAAACGATATGTGTTGGTTATCGTTGATGATTATTCTCGATATACCTGGGTCAGGTTCTTGCGTTCCAAGGACGAGACAGCTCAAGAAATCATTGATTTTATCAAGAGTGTCGAGACCCAACAGCAGCTGTCAGTGCAATCAATCAGATCAGATAACGGCACGGAGTTCAAGAACTCAGTAGTTGAGGGCTTCCTTCGATCCAAAGGTATTCAGCATCAATACTCTGCTGCTCGAACACCTCAACAAAATGGGGTCGTGGAAAGGCGTAACCGTACGCTAGTGGAAGCCGCTCGTACAATGCTCACATACTCTAAGCTACCTCCGTTCTTGTGGGCCGAAGCCGTATCAACAGCATGCTATACACAAAATCGCTCCATCATCCATAAGCGCTTTAACAAAACTCCTTACCAACTCTTTTTGAATAAAGTACCATTTATCAAGTACTTACGTGTATTTGGTTGCAGGTGCTATGTGCTGAATGACAAAGACAACCTCGGGAAATTTAACGAAAAAGCGGATGAAGCGATCTTCATTGGATACTCATCCAACTCGAAGGCCTATCGCGCATTCAATACCCGAACCAGAACAGTCAATGAAAGTGTGCACGTCACATTTGATGAGTTGGCTGAACTGGCACCCGAAGTTGATCAATCAGGACCACGCATTACTCAAATGCCTGGAGACTCTTCCAATAACCCCACTTCTTTTTCTTCTTCTGATTTGGTTAATTTATTTGATCCTTTTTATGTTGAATTTTTCGGTCCTAACGCTAGTGTTTCTAATGTTGTCAATAATGTAGGTGATCCTTCCAATTCAACTGCGCCACAAAGTTTCTCCGCTCCATCTTCATCAACATACCCTCATCCATCTACATCATCCACCGACACATCCGCGGTTGAATTTACTCCTATAATACCCTCACATATAATACCAACAATTCTTCCTTCACCTGAACACTCGGGAATCGAACCGGAACCAGTGGTACCATCATTTGAAACCATTGACCATGAATCCTCTTCCATCCCCACATTAACCACAGAGGTTCCATCCCGAGCACCCCTTCCACACGAGATCAAATGGACCCGAAGTCACCCAACAGATCAAATCATTGGTGATGTATCAACAGGAGTCCAAACTCGTAGGGCATCTGCTAATGAATGCCTCTTCGCATCATTCCTGAGTATGATAGAGCCCGCTCGTGTGGATGAAGCCCTGACAGATCCGGATTGGATAGTTGCAATGCAAGAGGAACTCAACCAGTTTGAACAGCTAAGAGTATGGCGGTTAGTTCCCAAGCCAAAAGACCGTACAGTCATCGGAACAAAGTGGATCTTTAAGAACAAACGAGATGAAAACGGCATTGTGATAAGGAATAAAGCAAGACTTGTTGCCAAAGGCTACCAACAACAAGAAGGGATAGATTATGACGAGACCTTCTCTCCAGTTGCACGGATCGAAGCAATCAGAATCTTCTTGGCGTACGCGGCACACAAAGATTTCAAAGTGTACCAAATGGACGTCAAGACTACCTTTCTAAACGGTGAACTTAACGAGGAGGTGTATGTTGAACAACCACAAGGCTTTGTTGATGCACATAAACCAGACCATGTTTATGTGCTAGATAAGGCCCTCTATGGTTTAAAACAAGCACCTCGAGCATGGTATGATAGTCTTTCAAATTTCCTTATTTCTGTCGGTTTCTATAAAGGTGTGGTGGACACAACTCTGTTCACAAAAAGGGAAGGCCCACATATAATGCTAGTACAAATTTATGTCGATGATATTATATTTGGATCTACTGACAGTAATTTTTGTAAGGATTTTTCAGCCCTAATGGAGTCCAGGTTTGAGATGAGTATGATGGGGGAAATGAACTTTTTCCACGGATTACAAGTCAAACAACTTGAGGATGGGATTTTTGTGAACCAGTCGAAATATACTCTTGACATTCTCAAGAAGTATAAGTTAGACTCTTGCACGAGTATCGCAACTCCCATGGCCTCCAACTGTGAGTTAGACACCGATCCTTCCAGGAAAAGTGTCGATAATACAACTTACAGAGGGATGATAGGATCCTTACTATACTTGACTGCCAGTAGGCCGGATATAATGTTTTCAACATGTCTTTGTGCTAGATTTCAGGCCGACCCAAAAGAATCACACCTAACTTCGGTAAAACACATTTTTCGTTATCTTAAGGGTACACCCGAACTTGGTCTATGGTATCCAAAGGGAACCGATTTCGATCTTACCGCGTTTTCAGATGCTGATTTTGCAGGTTGTAGAGTGGACAGAAAAAGCACGTCGGGAGGAATACAGTTTTTAGGAGATAGACCGGTGAGTTGGTCTTCCAAAAAGCAGAATTGTGTATCCACATCTCCAGCTGAGGCTGAGTATGTAGCAGCTGCAAGTTGTTGCTCTCAAGTGCTGTGGATGAGAACACAACTACGTGATTATGGATTCTCACTCACCAATATCCCAATTTCCTGTGATTCTCGAAGTGCAATTGCCATCTCTTGCAATCCCGTGCAGCACTCCCGAACAAAACACATAGATATCAGGTATCATTTTAATAAAGATCACGTAGAAAAGGGAACCATTGAGTTGTATTTTGTTGGCACGGAATACCAACTTGCGGATTATTTACTAAAGCTTTAGACGAACCTCGTTTTCAGTTTTTAGTATCCCATATCGGCATGTTGAATCCGCCTTCCAATTAAATATCAGATATTGTCTTAAATAATTCTATTTCAATCTATCATGATTGAAATTCCTTTATTTTAGAAAATATATGTTATTTAAATTTAAGGATTATGTCGCAAGATTGAAACTCATTATTTCCTTATCTGCGTATATTTTTAATAATTAATGATCCTAACAAATTGCTGTGTGAATTGTTCATCACGAAGTGGGATGCAAACAATATCCAGGTTTGTCTGTGTTTGTAAGTCTAAAAAGGGTTGTCAAGTTTCATTCTGAAAAAGAAGAGGAAAAGAACCGGTATTTATTTGAGGGAGAGTATAGTTAGGATTTTAAATTTTATAATTCTGTGTTTCTCTTTATTTCTTTTATAGTTAAATTTTAAATTTTAGGTTGGTCTTAATTTTTCAATTTAATTTTTAAGTTCAAATTTAATAGGTCAGAAAATCACAAAAAGATTTTAACTTTCAAATTTATCAAAAAGCCAAAAATATTTTAGTTTACTTTATTTTATTTTATTTTATTTTATTTCTGTTTTTGTTTATTTTTTTTTTCTTAAAGCCCATAATTTGGTTGGTTTTTGTGTGTAAATGTTGTGTTAATCCAAAACCGCCGGCCCAAATTTACCTGGTTTGGGCGCGGATCCCCTGCTCCGACCCGACCCGGTCACGTTTAAATATCAGGGTCAAACAGTCAACCCTTTCACTTTTCTTCATCTTCAAGATTTCTCTCTTCTTCTTCTCCTTCCTTCCCGTCGACAACCACCGCCCACGAACCACCATTTTCACCATTTCAAGCTTTTGGACCATCATTATCTTTCGAATTTCTTGTGTTTTTCATCTACGTCACTTCCAGGTAAACCATTTCTATCTTTATTTCAGTGTTTAACATCCTATATTATGAGTTTGAGTTTCATTTTTTACTTACTTTTTCAATTCGGTTTTTCTTCATTTTAGGTAGTTTAATGTGTTATATTTACTTAGTTGTAGTTAGATAAAATGTTCCCTATGTAATTTTAGTCTAGGATCTGTAATTTCATGCATTTTTGTTAACATTTAACTGTTCACGTTTATTTTTGCATGAACTCATTAACTGCATACATGCATTTCGGATGTCCGAGTTCGGACCATCATCTGAATTCGGACGTCCCACGTAGTTTAAAATTTTCAATTTTTCAAACTTTGGAAATCCGAATTTGGACACTGTAGATCCGAATTCGGTCACTGTAGATCCGAATTCGGTCACTGTTGATCCGAATTCGGTCCTCAGTGATCCGAATTCGGTCCTTAAGAAATTTTGAAAATTAAAGTTAACTCTCATTGCATCATCACTGTGCATCCGAACTCGGATTGGATCCAAATTCGGTCCTCATCCGAGTTTGGTTCCTTTTCATTTTCTGCATATACCACACTACATCTGCACCTCATCCGAATTCGGACCATGTTTCATGACCCATCCGAATTCGGACCATCATCCGAATTCGGTCCCCATTTTCACCTCATCCGAATTCGGACCCCCACTCATCATTCATGCATCATCCGATTTCGGACGGATCCGAATTCGGTGACACTGTTCATCCGAATTCGGACCATCCGAAATCCAACACTTAGCATTTTTATAAAACTTTTCATTTTTCCATTTCTGCATTTTTATATAAATTCAAAAAAAATCACAAAAATATTTCCATCTCAGTGCACCATTGATTAGAGTTAGGATTAGCGTTTGAGTGAAAAGGTCTTATCTAACATCGGTCTCTTAACGATTGACTTTGGACTTTATTAGTAGAATTTTATTCTACTAATAAAGACCCGATGCTAAACGGATCAGACAGTTTCTATTTCACACTCATCTAGACTTCACATCAATGTCTTATCATTTCAAGTCTTATTATTCTAAGTCTGTTGCACTTTGCAGGATGATGGAACCCGCAGTCATTCTCACCGTACCCCATCCCCCCATTCCAAATAACAACGCTCAACTCCCTGAAGAATCCATCCTACCCAGCGCCGAGTTTGTCGAGTTCATTCCACATAACTGGCAACTCGACGTTTCCATCCTCTCCAAAGAAACCCAAACCCTAGCCTTCGACATCCTCACCCGCCATCCCATCTACTATGCCTTATCTACTGCCATAGCTGTTCCCCAGATTTATCTCCAACAATTCTGGAACAGGCTAAAATATGTAACCGACCCCGCACCTCACTTCACATCCACTATTGACTGTGTCCCAGTCAAAGTCACTACATCTGCCATCCGCCACATCCTTCATCTACCCGCTGAAGTCTACCTTCCCACCCGTGAAGTGTTCGACCCAAACCCATCCGTCTCTGAAACCCTAGCTGAGATTCAATCTCTGGGGTATGACGGTCCCCTTTCAAAACCATCAGATTTCCGCACAAAGAACCTTCAATCCCACTGGAGGATACTATTTGACGTGCTTAACAAATGCTTCACTGCCAAGCATTCCGGACATGACTCAGCGTCGGCCCAGGTACTAGCCATGTTCACCGGCTTTGCCTTTGACCGACACGTGGACTATGCTGCATTTTTATTTGAAGAACTACGAAGAGTCCATATCGAGAGAGGCACAAAGAAAGGTTGAAAGTATGTCCCTCTACAAAGATTTCTCCAACTCATCATACAGTTTGCAGTACGACGATATTCACGAGCGTCCGGAGGCTGATGTTTACCCCACTGTGGCAATTCAGAAGTTAACTCTGCCAAAGAGGGCCCCCACAGTACCGGTAATGAAAATTCCTCAATCTCTTCTAATGAGGTCAAGGGGCATGGAGCGGGTAAGGGCTTATATAAAAGAGAGTTATCCGGATGAGTGTCAGTCGGAATCGACTGAGACTAACCACTCCGAAGGTGAGCCAGGAGAGAGTGAGCATGAGGGCGAAAGGATGGATGTTCAGCAATCTCTGGGTTTCGGTGAGGGGGAGACTGTGATTGTGAGGGAGGGAGAAGGAGGTGAGACAGCAGAGACGGCGGATTCCGAAAGAACCGACTCTGTCGTGAGAGCGAGAGAGATTCAATCTGAGGGTGAACTAAGCCCTATAAGCCGGACTCCTCTTCATAAGACCGTCCGTCCAGCGGTCGAAATCACCCCCACCACCCACTTGGTTTCCCCTCAAAGGGAAACCACTTCATTCCACGGGGAACTACCACATACTCCATCGCCCTCTCATTCGGAGAGCAGCAGTGTTGAACGCGGTCACACTCCTCCCCACGTGACCGAACTTCCTTCATTCACGATTCCATCCCCACAAATACACACGACGCACGATGCCTCTGTGGCATCCCCAAGAGCTGCCTCCGTGGCAGCTCAACAAACATCCGGATCTGAGCGTCCCTTAGTGGAGCCAGAAATGACGGAAGGAAGACCTGAAGTGGCTCCATCAACGCCATCCACTTCAGGCCATCTCCCTATCAATCTGGAGATGCTAACGGCAGCTTTACGTGCTGCCGGCGTGATTACCCGGGCTGACCTGGACGCCCAAAGGGAAGCCGCTGAGGAACGTCACACCGCCCTTCTTTCACTAATCAAGGGTAAGGGTGTCGCCTCCGAAGCTGGCCCCCCACCAGGTTCCCATTCAGTCCATCATCAGATATCGGAGCTGTCGGACAAGATTGATGCGCTTAACCGCCCAATTCTGCAAGTCCAAGAGCAGCTTAATTCGAGAATGGATCGCCTCGAGTCGGCGGTCATAGAACTCCAGTGCCGCCCTCAGGCCGAGGCCCCAAAGAGAAAGCATGACGATCAGGACGACCCTGATCGTCATGAGGGGGAGAAAAGACGTAAGGTTCAAGATGAGGAACCCGTCATGTATATAGGGGGAGCAGAGACCGCTGAGGGGTCTGAATTTCAGGGGTCAAGGGAAAAGAGTCAGGAGGCTCAGGAATATCTGTTAATAGAAGATGAGCCCATGGTCGAGGGTCCAGCTCCACTGGATCCGATGACAGCTATGGTAGAATTTGAGGAACCGCACGAGAAAGTTGAAATCATCTTGGTTTCAGATTCAGATTCCGATACCAAGGACAACGAACCCTTATTAACTCCTAAGCCTAAACCTCAATCTCCATCGAAAAAATCCTCATCCTCTTCCTTTGATTTCCTGAATTCACCTCCTCGAGCCCATCAAGAAGAAATCCTCTCATCCATCCAAGCTCCCCTGTCACAAAAAGAATCCCATGTTGTCCTTAGCCCTCCTAGATCCCCAAGCCCTGCTCCAGTCCAACAAACCCAACTCCCAGGGTCCTCCCAAACAAAAAGGGTCGATTGCTTCGATGAAACTCCGGAGGGCCCTGGCGTGTATAGAAAAGATGACTTATTCTGGGTGGACCACTATACGAAAGGAAAGGTTCAAACACTGCCTCAGGAAGAAAAAGAACAAATGCGACAAGAACGGCGGGGGACTATCATAAAGCTTCTTGAATCTAAAAAGGACGAGATCGAAGAACCCCCCGTTCAAGGCCTGAAAGAAATCCTGCAGAACTTTCCCCCGGAGCGGTTTCAGAATCCATATTTAGAAGAAAGATTCAAGATGGTATTCAGAAAGAAGCCTGGATCCTTCAGCAGACGCCTACTCATGGAACTTACGAATGTCTCCAAAGCTGAACAGGCCGAATACTGATGCTCCGGGAAAGAAGGTCTAAGGTGTCAAAATCAAATATTAAAAAGCTCAAATCAATCACCATGTGCAAAAGAGCCAGTCTTCTATCCCTCCTATCAAGTGGAAAGAGAAGATGGGACGGGAGATGACATCTTTGAATATGACCTTGACTACATAAGAGCGGATGACGTTGAGTTTCTTCACAACAGTCTGAAAAATCGTATCAGAAAACGTCTATCCCACATGACAGCTGTAGGTGCCTTAGTTCGAAGCATGAATCGTCGATCGATCATAATGTGCCTAAGAGACTTTTAGATGGCGATCGAGAGTGCTATGGTTAAGGTGGGCCTACGAGCACCGGAACAAGATAGTTTTCTTTTAGCCCACCACCCGGCCTACAGAGTTGTACTTTCTGGAGATCCGGGTGTCATTTTTGTAAACTACAAGGGCTACAAAAGGTATATGCGCTTTGAGGATCTTCCTTGCTACTCCAATGGTACACTTAGATTGGTTCGAGCTGCTCTTACAAAGAAAGTACAAGATTATGATGCTCAACCAGATCCTGAACAGAGATGCTCACCAACGGAGATACAGAATACACTCAGCGGCATAGACTACCTGAACGAACGGCTACATACGAGACAAGTGACCAGACACTTCGACGTCATCCTTGGACTCCGAGAATCAACTGACCACGCCAAAGTTCCAGGACCTCCTAAGTGATCGAAAAGGGGGAGATTGTTAGATTTATTATTTCGATCATAGGAGTTGTTTTGTAATAATTTTTATCTTCGTATTTTGTCTTGTATTTAATTTCCATGTAATTTATGTTTATGTAAAAGTCAAGGGGCCAAATGTGCCAATGTGTAAGACTTAATTAAATGGAGCTATTATAGGCTCCTAGGGTTACTTTTGCAATACACGGTTTTGACAATTTGAAAAGAATCACAGCCGCCACTTGCATATTCTCTCTAACATTCATATTGTCTTTTCTTCATCATTTCACATTTATTGAGCTTGTTTCTTCATGTGTGTGATAAGAAAATCATCAAGGTGCTGAAACAATACGGGAAAACATTATTACACATGTTAATCTAGATTTATTTTACATTTTAAATCAATTTCCTTTAAAAGATAGATTATGTTATATCCACTAAAGAAACTTTGGTGCAATATATGGTTTTTTACCAGCATTGAAATCTTGATTCATGATTGTCATATTTCTTAAACTACTATCTATTGAAACAGATCAGGCTGTTCAAACAGCCTGATTGTTGTTTAATCACTGTTGCTCTTTCCCTGGTACTTTAATCACTGTTCATGTATTTACTTTAGTATTTTTTTGGCATTCAAACATGTCGTTTAGACACGATAATGATACCTTATTATCTTGATGTTCAATAAGCCTGATTGTTGTTTTTACAAGCATTGAAATCTTGTAACATATATGGTTTTTACAATCAGCCTTATTATCTTGTTGTTCAGCATATTCATTGTTTTTTGGTGCAATATATGGTCTTTTACAAGCATTGAAATCTTGTATTCACTGGTTTTGGAAGAGTTATGGGCTAAAGATTAAAATTTATTTTTTAGCGTTTTTGGTTATACCGATAAATTAGAACTCATCTATAACTTTTGATTTAACATTAAATTTGGGATTAGGATTGTCAAATGTATAATATGCAATGACTCGAATCAGAGGATTAATTGTAGAGTTCTACCAGTTTTTCATGAGTGATTTATAAATCTGAAGCTTACTTTATTGATTTCCTAAGTTTTTTTAATTAAAGTATATGTCATTGATCAAATTAGATTTTAGTTTTTGAATATGAGTTAAGATTATTGTTATATTCTCATAATATCAAGTGGCATCTTCTAGACTTTTACCATTAATCCATGTTAATCTAGATTTATTTTATATTTTAAATCAATTTCCTTTAAAGATAAGATTATATTATATCTACTAAAGAAACTTTGGTGCAATATATGGTTTTTTACAAGCATTGAAATCTTGATTCATGATTTTCATATTTCTTATACTGCTATCTGTTGATACAGATCAGGCTGTTCAATCAGCCTGATTGTTGTTTAATCACTGTTGCTCTTCCCCAGGTACTTTAATCATTGATCATGTATTTACTTTACTATTTTTTTGGCATTCAAACATGTCGTTTAAAACAATAATGATACCGTATCATCTTACTCTTCAATTAGCCTGATTGTTGTTTTTACAAGCATTGAAATCTTGTAAGATATATGGTTTTTACAATCAGCCTTATTATCTTGTTGTTTAGCATATTCATAGTTTTTTGGTGTAATATATGGTTTATTATAAGCATTGAAATCTTGATTTATCTTATTTTTTAGAAGCATATTCATGATAAATGTTGAAACAGATCAAGCTTTCAATCAGCCTGATTATTGTTTTCAGTAGCCAATAGGTTCTGGTTTTGGATGTGTTATGGGCTTATGATTAAAATTTAGTTTTTAGCGTTTTTGGTTATATCGATATATTATAACTCATCTATAACTTTTGATTTAACATTAAATTTGTGATTAGGACTGTCAAATGTATAATATGCAATGACTCAAATCAGAGGACTAAATGTAGAGTTCTACCTGTTTATCTTGAGTGATTTATAAATCTGAAGCTTACTTTATTGATTTCCAAAGTTTTTTTAATCAAAGTATATGTCATTGATCAAATTAGATTTTAGTTTTTCAATATGAGTTAATATTATTGTTATTCTCTCATAATGTCAAGTGGCATCTTCTAGACTTTTACCGTTAATCCATGTTAATCTAGACTTATTTTATATTTTAAATCAATTTCCTTTAAAGATAAGATTATATTATATCTACTAAAGAAACTTTGGTGCAATATATGGTTTTTTTCAAGCATTGAAATCTTGATTCATGATTTTCATGTTTCTTAAACTGCTATCTGTTGATACAGATCAGGCTGTTCAATCAACCTGATTGTTGTTTAATCAGTATTGCTCTTTCCCAGGTACTTTAATCATTGATCATGTATTTACTTTACTATTTTTTTGGCATTCAAACATGTCGTTTAGACACAATAATGATACCTTATTATCTTGCTCTTCAATCAGCCTGATTGTTGTTTTTACAAGCATTGAAATCTTGTAAGATATATGGTTTTTACAATCAGCCTTATTATCTTGTTGTTTAGCATATTCATAGTTTTTTGGTGTAATATATGGTTTTTTATAAGCATTGAAATCTTGATTTATCTTATTTTTTAGAAGCATATTCGTGATAAATGTTGAAACAGATCAAGCTTTCAATCAACCTGATTGTTGTTTTCAGTAGCCAATAGGTTCTGGTTTTGGATGTGTTATGGGCTTATGATTAAAATTTAGTTTTTAGCGTTTTTGGTTATATCGATAAATTAGAACTCATCTATAACTTTTGATTTAACATTAAATTTGTGATTAGGACTGTCAAATGTATAATATGCAATGACTCAAATCAGAGGATTAAATGTAGAGTTCTACCTGTTTATCTTGAGTGATCTATAAATCTGAAGCTTACTTTATTGATTTCCTAAGTTTTTTTAATCAAAGTATATGTCATTGATCAACTTAGATTTTAGTTTTTCAATATGAGTTAAGATTATTGTTATTCTCTCATAATGTCAAGTGGCATCTTCTAGACTTGTACCATTAATCCATGTTAATCTTGATTTATTTTACATTTTAAATCAATTTCCTTTAAAGATAAGATTATATTATATTCACTAAAGAAACTTTGGAGCAATATATGGTTTTGCAAGCATTGAAATCTTGATTCATGATTGTCATGTTTCTTAAACTGTTATCTGTTGATACAGATCAGGCTGTTCAATTAGCCTGATTTTTGTTTACTCATTGTTGCTCTTTCCCAGGTACTTTAATCATTGTTCATGTGTTTACTTTACTATTTTTTTGGCATTTAAACATGTCGTTTAGACACGATAATGATACCTTATTATCTTGCTGTTCAATCAGGCTGATTGTTGTTTTTACAAGCATTGAAATTTTGTAAGATATATGGTTTTTACAATCAGCCTTATTATCTTGTTGTTCAGCATATTCATAATTTTTTGGTGCAATATATGGTTTTTAACAAGCATTGAAATCTTGATTTATCTTATTTTTTTTAAGATATATTCATGATAAATGATGAAACAGATCAGGCTGTTCGATCAACCTGATTGTTGTTTTCAGTAGCCTGTAGGTTCGGGTTTTGGATATGTTATGGGCTTATGATTAATATTTATTTTTTAGCGTTTTTGGTTATATCGATAAATTAGAACTCATATATAACTTTGATTTAACATTAAATTTGTGATTAGGACTGTCAAATGTATAATATGCAATGACTCAAATCAGAGGATTAATTTTATAGTTCTACCTGTTTATCTTAAGAGATTTATAAATCTGAAGCTTACTTTATTGATTTCCTAAGTTTTTTAATTAAAGTATATTTCATTGATCAAATTAGATTTAGTTTTTCAATATGAGTTAAGATTATTGTTATTCTCTCATAACGTCAAGTGGCATCTTCTAGACTTTTACCATTAATCCATGTTAATCTAGATTTATTTTACATTTTAAATCAATTTCCTTTAAAGATAATATTATATTATATCCACTAAAGAAACTTTGGTGCAATATATGGTTTTTTACCAGCATTGAAATCTTGATTCTTGATTGTCATATTTCTTAAACTGCTATCTGTTGAAACGGATCAGGCTGTAAAAGCAGCCTGATTGTTGTTTAATCACTGTTGCTCTTTCCCAGGTACTTTAATCATTGATCATGTATTTACTTTACTATTTTTTTTGGCATTCAAACATGTCGTTTAGACACAATAATGATACCTTATTATCTTGCTCTTCAATCAGCCTGATTGTTGTTTTTACAAGCATTGAAATCTTGTAAGATATATGGTTTTTACAATCAGCCTTATTATCTTGTTGTTTAGCATATTCATAGTTTTTTGGTGTAATATATGGTTTTTTATAAGCATTGAAATCTTGATTTATCTTATTTTTTAGAAGCATATTCATGATAAATGTTGAAACAGATCAAGCTTTCAAAAAGCCTGATTGTTGTTTTCAGTAGCCAATAGGTTCTGGTTTTGGATGTGTTATGGGCTTATGATTAAAATTTAGTTTTTAGCGTTTTTGGTTATATCGATAAATTAGAACTCATCAATAACTTTTGATTTAACATTAAATTTGTGATTAGGACTGTCAAATGTAAAATATGCAATGACTCAAATCAGAGGATTAAATGTAGAGTTCTACCTGTTTATCTTGAGTGATTTATAAATCTGAAGCTTACTTTATTGATTTCCTAAGTTTTTTAATTAAAGTATATGTCATTGATCAAATTAGATTTAGTTTTTCAATATGAGTTAAGATTATTGTTATTCTCTCATAACGTCAAGTGGCATCTTCTAGACTTTTACCATTAATCCATGTTAATCTAGATTTATTTTACATTTTAAATCAATTTCCTTTAAAGATAATATTATATTATATCCACTAAAGAAACTTTGGTGCAATATATGGTTTTTTACCAGCATTGAAATCTTGATTCTTGATTGTCATATTTCTTAAACTGCTATCTGTTGAAACGGATCAGGCTGTAAAAGCAGCCTGATTGTTGTTTAATCACTGTTGCTCTTTCCCAGGTACTTTAATCATTGATCATGTATTTACTTTACTATTTTTTTGGCATTCAAACATGTCGTTTAGACACAATAATGATACCTTATTATCTTGCTCTTCAATCAGCCTGATTGTTGTTTTTACAAGCATTGAAATCTTGTAAGATATATGGTTTTTACAATCAGCCTTATTATCTTGTTGTTTAGCATATTCATAGTTTTTTGGTGTAATATATGGTTTTTTATAAGCATTGAAATCTTGATTTATCTTATTTTTTAGAAGCATATTCATGATAAATGTTGAAACAGATCAAGCTTTCAATCAGCCTGATTGTTGTTTTCAGTAGCCAATAGGTTCTGGTTTTGGATGTGTTATGGGCTTATGATTAAAATTTAGTTTTTAGCGTTTTTGATTATATCGATAAATTAGAACTCATCTGTAACTTTTGATTTAACATTAAATTTGTGATTAGGACTGTCAAATGTATAATATGCAATGACTCAAATCAGAGGACTAAATGTAGAGTTCTACCTGTTTATCTTGAGTGATTTATAAATCTGAAGCTTACTTTATTGATTTCCAAAGTTTTTTTAATTAAAGTATATGTCATTGATCAAATTAGATTTAGTTTTTCAATATGAGTTAAGATTATTGTTATTCTCTCATAACGTCAAGTGCCATCTTCTAGACTTTTACCATTAATCCATGTTAATCTAGATTTATTTTACATTTTAAATCAATTTCCTTTAAAGATAATATTATATTATATCCACTAAAGAAACTTTGGTGCAATATATAGTTTTTTACCAGCATTGAAATCTTGATTCTTGATTGTCATATTTCTTAAATTGCTATCTGTTGAAACGGATCAGGCTGTAAAAGCAGTCTGATTGTTGTTTAATCACTGTTGCTCTTTCCCAGGTACTTTAATCATTGATCATGTATTTACTTTACTATTTTTTTGGCATTCAAACATGTCGTTTAGACATAAGAATGATAACTTATTATCTTGCTCTTCAATCAGCCTAATTATTGTTTTTACAAGCATTGAAATCTTGTAAGATATATGGTTTTTACAATCAGCCTTATTATCTTGTTGTTTAGCATATTCATAGTTTTTTGGTGTAATATATGGTTTTTTATAAGCATTGAAATCTTGATTTATCTTATTTTTTAAAAGAATATTCATGATAAATGTTGAAACAGATCAAGCTTTCAATCAGCCTGATTGTTGTTTTCAGTAGCCAATAGGTTCTGGTTTTGGATGTGTTATGGGCTTATGATTAAAATTTAGTTTTTTTTGGTTATATCGATAAATTAGAACTCATCTATAACTTTTGATTTAACATTAAATTTGTGATTAGGACTGTCAAATGTATAATATGCAATGACTCAAATCAGAGGATTAAATGTAGAGTTCTACCTGTTTATCTTGAGTGATCTATAAATCTGAAGCTTACTTTATTGATTTCCTAAGTTTTTTTAATCAAAGTATATGTCATTGATCAACTTAGATTTTAGTTTTTCAATATGAGTTAAGATTATTGTTATTCTCTCATAATGTCAAGTGGCATCTTCTAGACTTGTACCATTAATCCATGTTAATCTTGATTTATTTTACATTTTAAATCAATTTCCTTTAAAGATAAGATTATATTATATTCACTAAAGAAACTTTGGAGCAATATATGGTTTTGCAAGCATTGAAATCTTGATTCATGATTGTCATGTTTCTTAAACTGTTATCTGTTGATACAGATCAGGCTGTTCAATTAGCCTGATTTTTGTTTACTCATTGTTGCTTTTTCCCAGGTACTTTAATCATTGTTCATGTGTTTACTTTACTATTTTTTTGGCATTCAAACATGTCGTTTAGACACGATAATGATACCTTATTATCTTGCTGTTCAATCATGCTGATTGTTGTTTTTACAAGCATTGAAATTTTGTAAGATATATGGTTTTTACAATCAGCCTTGTTATCTTGTTGTCCAGCAGATTCATAATTTTTTGGTGCAATATATGGTTTTTAACAAGCATTGAAATCTTGATTTATCTTTTTTTTTTACGATATATTAATGATAAATGATGAAACAGATCAGGCTGTTCGATCAACCTGATTGTTGTTTTCAGTAGCCTGTAGGTTCGGGTTTTGGATATGTTATGGGCTTATGATTAAAATTTATTTTTTAGCGTTTTTGGTTATATCGATAAATTAGAACTCATCTATAACTTTTGATTTAACATTAAATTTGTGACTAGGACTGTCAAATGTATAATATGCAATGACTCAAATCAGAGGATTAATTGTAGAGTTCTACCTGTTTATCTTAAGAGATTTATAAATCTGAAGCTTACTTTATTGATTTCCTAAGTTTTTTAATTAAAGTATATGTCATTGATCAAATTAGATTTAGTTTTTCAATATGAGTTAAGATTATTGTTATTCTCTCATAACGTCAAGTGGCATCTTCTAGACTTTTACTGTTAATCCATGTTAATCTAGATTTATTTTACATTTTAAATAAAATTCCTTTAAAGGTAATATTATATTATATCCACTAAAGAAACTTTGGTGCAATATATGGTTTTTTACCAGCATTGAAATCTTGATTCTTGATTGTCATATTTCTTAAACTGCTATCTGTTGAAACGGATCAGGCTGTAAAAGCAGCCTGATTGTTGTTTAATCACTGTTGCTCTTTCCCAGGTACTTTAATCATTGATCATGTATTTACTTTACTATTTTTTTGGCTTTCAAACATGTCGTTTAGACACAATAATGATACCTTATTATCTTGCTCTTCAATCAGCTTGATTGTTGTTTTTACAAGCATTGAAATCTTGTAAGATATATGGTTTTTACAATCAGCCTTATTATCTTGTTATTTAGCATATTCATAGTTTTTTGGTGTAATATATGGTTTTTTATAAGCATTGAAATCTTGATTTATCTTATTTTTTAGAAGCATATTCATGATAAATGTTGAAACAGATCAAGCTTTCAATCAGCCTGATTGTTGTTTTCAGTAGCCAAGAGGTTCTGGTTTTGGATGTGTTATGGGCTTATGATTAAAATTTAGTTTTTAGCGTTTTTGGTTATATCGATAAATTAGAACTCATCTATAACTTTTGATTTAACATTAAATTTGTGATTAGGACTGTCAAATGTATAATATGCAATGACTCAAATCAGAGGATTAAATGTAGAGTTCTACCTATTTATCTTGAGTGATTTATAAATCTGAAGCTTACTTTATTGATTTCCTAAGTTTTTTTTAATCAAAGTATATGTCATTGATCAAATTAGATTTTAGTTTTTCAATATGAGTTAAGATTATTGTTATTCTCTCATAATGTCAAGTGGCATCTTCTAGACTTGTACCATTAATCCATGTTAATCTTGATTTATTTTACATTTTAAATCAATTTCCTTTAAAGATAAGATTATATTATATTCACTAAAGAAACTTTGGAGCAATATATGGTTTTGCAAGCATTGAAATCTTGATTCATGATTGTCATGTTTCTTATACTGTTATCTGTCGATACAGATCAGGCTGTTCAATTAGCCTGATTTTTGTTTACTCATTGTTGCTCTTTCCCAGGTACTTTAATCATTGTTCATGTGTTTACTTTACTATTTTTTTGGCATTCAAACATGTCGTTTAGACACGATAATGATACCTTATTATCTTGCTGTTCAATCAGGCTGATTGTTGTTTTTACAAGCATTGAAATTTTGTAAGATATATGGTTTTTACAATAAGCCTTATTATCTTGTTGTTCAGCATATTCATAATTTTTTGGTGCAATATATGGTTTTTAACAAGCATTGAAATCTTGATTTATCTTTTTTTTTTTTACGATATATTCATGATAAATGATGAAACAGATCAGGCTGTTCGATCAACCTGATTGTTGTTTTCAGTAGCCTGTAGGTTCGGGTTTTGGATATGTTATGGGCTTATGATTAAAATTTATTTTTTAGCGTTTTTGGTTATATCGATAAATTAGAACTCATCTATAACTTTTGATTTAACATTAAATTTGTGACTAGGACTGTCAAATGTATAATTGCAATGACTCAAATCAGAGGATTAATTGTAGAGTTCTACCTGTCTATCTTAAGAGATTTATAAATATGAAGCTTACTTTATTGATTTCCTAAGTTTTCTTAATCAAAGTATATGTCATTGATCAAATTAGATTTTAGTTTTTCAATATGAGTTAAGATTATTGTTATTCTCTCATAATGTCAAGTGGCATCTTCTAGACTTTTACCATTAATCCATGTTAATCTAGATTTATTTTATATTTTAAATCAATTTCCTTTAAAGATAAGATTATATTATATCTACTAAAGAAACTTTGGTGCAATATATGGTTTTTTACAAGCATTAAAATCTTGATTCATGATTTTCATGTTTCTTAAACTGCTCTCTGTTGATACAGATCAGGCTGTTCAATCAGCCTGATTGTTGTTTAATCACTGTTGCTCTTTCCCAGGTACTTTAATCATTGATCATGTATTTACTTTACTATTTTTTTGGCATTCAAACATGTCATTTAGACACAATAATGATACCTTATTATCTTGCTCTTCAATCAGCCTGATTCTTGTTTTTACAAGCATTGAAATCTTGTAAGATATATGGTTTTTACAATCAGCCTTATTATCTTGTTGTTTAGCATATTCATAGTTTTTTGGTGCAATATATGGTTTTTTACAAGCACTAAAATCTTGATTTATTTTATTTTTTACAGGATATTCATGATAAACGTTGAAACAGATCAGGCTGTTGAATCAGCCTGATTGTTGTTTTCAGTAGCCAATAGGTTCTGGTTTTGGATGTGTTATGGGCTTATGATTAAAATTTATTTTTTTAGTGTTTTTGGTTATATTGATAAATTAGAACTCATCAATAACTTTTGATTTAACATTAAATTTGGGATTAGGACTGTCAAATGTAAAATATGCAATGACTCAAATCAGAGGATTAATTGTAGAATAATACCGGTTTATCTTGAGTGATTTACAAATTTGAAGCTTACTTTATTGATTTCCTAAGTTTTTTTAATTAAAGTATATGTCATTGATAAAATCAGATTTTAGTCTTCAATATGAGTTAAGATTATTGTTATTCTCTCATAATATCAAGTGGCATCTTCTTGACTTTTACGATTAACCCATGTTAATCTAGATTTATATTACATTTTAAATCAATTTTCTTTATAGATAAGATTATATTATATCCACTAAAGAAACTTTGGTGCAATATATGGTTTTTTACCAGCATTAAAATCTTGATTCATGATTGTCATATTTCTTAAACTATTATCTGTTGAAACAGATCAGTCTGTTCAAACAGCCTGATTGTTGTTTAATCACTGTTGCTCTTTCCCAGGTACTTTAATCATTGATCATGTATTTACTTTACTATTTTTTTGGCATTCAAACATGTCGTTTAGACACAATAATGATACCTTATTATCTTGCTCTTCAATCGGCCTGATTGTTGTTTTTACAAGCATTGAATTCTTGTAAGATATATGGTTTTTACAATCAGCCTTATTATCTTGTTGTTTAGCATATTCATAGTTTTTTGGTGTAATATTCGGTTTTTTATATGCATTGAAATCTTGATTTACCTTATTTTTTAGAAGCATATTCATGATAAATGTTGAAACAGAATAAGCTTTCAATCAGCCTGATTGTTGTTTTCAGTAGCCAATAGGTTCTGGTTTTGGATGTGTTATGGGCTTATGATTAAAATTTACTTTTTAGCGTTTTTGGTTATATCGATAAATTAGAACTCATCTATAACTTTTGATTTAACATTAAATTTGTGATTAGGACTGTCAAATGTATAATATGCAATGACTCAAATCAGAGGATTAAATGTAGAGTTCTACCTGTTTATCTTGAGTGATTTATAAATCTGAATCTTACTTTATTGATTTCCTAAGTTTTTTTAATTAAAGTATATGTCATTGATCTAATTAGATTATAGTTTTTCAATATGAGTTAAGATTATTGTAATTCTCTCATAATGTCAAGTGGCATCTTCTAGACTTTTACCATTAATCCATGTTAATCTTGATTTATTTTTCATTTTAAATCAATTTCTTTTAAATATAAGATTATATTATATTCACTAAAGAAACTTTGGATCAATATATGGTTTTGCAAGCATTAAAATCTTGATTCATGATTGTCATATTTCATAAACTATTATAAATTAGCCTGATTTTTGTTTAATCATTGTTGCTCTTTCCTAGGTACTTTAATCATTTTTCATGTGTTTACTTTACTATTTTTTTGGCATTCAAACATGTCGTTTAGACACGATAATGTTACCTTATTATCTTGCTGTTCAATCAGGCTGATTGTTGTTTTTACAAGCATTGAAATTTTGTAAGATATATGATTTTTACAATCAGCCTTATTATCTTGTTGTTCAGCATATTCATAGTTTTTTGGTGCAATATACGGTTTTTAACAAGCATTGAAATCTTGATTTATCTTTTCTTTTTTTACGATATATTCATGATAAACGATGAAACAGATCAGGCTGTTCGATCAACCTGATTGTGGTTTTCAGTAGCGTGTAGGTTCTGGTTTTGGATATGTTATGGGCTTATCATTAAAATTTATTTTTTAGCGTTTTTGGTTATATCGATAAATTAGAACTCATCTATAACTTTTGATTTAACATTAAATTTGTGACTAGGACTGTCAAATGTATAATATGCAATGACTCAAATCAGAGGATTAATTGTAGAGTTCTACCTGTTTATCTTAAGAGATTTATAAATCTGAAGCTTACTTTGTTGATTTCCTAAGTTTTTTAGTTAAAGTATATGTCATTCATCAAATTAGATTTAGTTTTTCAATATGAGTTAAGATTATTGTTATTCTCTCATAACGTCATGTGGCATCTTCTAGACTTTTACCATTAATCCATGTTAATCTAGATTTATTTTACATTTTAAATCAATTTTCTTTAAAGATAATATTATATTATATCCACTAAAGAAACTTTGGTGCAATATATGGTTTTTTACCAGCATTGAAATCTTGATTCATGATTGTCATATTTCTTAAACTGCTATCTGTTGAAACAGATCAGGCTGTTCAAGCAGCCTGATTGTTGTTTAATCACTGTTGCTCTTTCCCAGGTACTTTAATCATTGTTAATGTATTTACTTTAGTGTTTTTTTGGCATTCAAACATGTCGTTTAGATAGGATAATGATACCTTATTATCTTGTTGTTCAATAAGCCTGATTGTTGTTTTTACAAGCATTGAAATCTTGTAACATATATGGTTTTTACAATCAGCCTTATTATCTTGCTGTTCAGCATATTCATAGTTTTTTGGTGCAATATATGGTTTTTACAAGCACTGAAATCTTGATTTATTTTATTTTTTACAGCATATTCATGATAAATGTTGAAACAGATCAGGCTGTTCAATCAGCCTGATTGTTGTTTTCAGTAGCCAGTAGGTTCTGGTTTTGGATGTATTATGGGCTTATGATTAAAATTTATTTTTTAGCGTTTTTGGTTATATTGATAAATTAGAACTCATCTATAACTTTTGATTTAACATTAAATTTGGGATTAGGACTGTCATATGTAAAATATGCAATGACTCAAATCAGAGGATTAATTGTAGAATAATACCTGTTTATCTTGAGTGATTTATAAATTTGAAGCTTACTTTATTGATTTCCTAAGTTTTTTTAATTAAAGTATATGTCATTGATCAAATTAGATTTTAGTCTTCAATATGAGTTAAGATTATTGTTATTCTCTCATAATATCAAGTGGCATCTTCTAGACTTTTATGATTAATCCATGTTAATCTAGATTTATTTTATATTTTAAATCAATTTTCTTTAAAGATAAGATTATATTATATCCACTAAAATATCAACAAACAACATTTAAAAGATATTTTTGAAAATAATAATAATAATAAACTTAAAAGTTATTAATAGTCTTTATCGTTTTAATTGATACTTGTAACATTTTATAATAAAAAATGTTAAATATTATTAGCATTAAAAGTTTGAGTACATCTAAGTTTAATATTTAGTTTTTTTAATTATGAGTTTATATAGTTTTTAAAAAAATATTTATTAATGTTATTCGTGTAATACATAGGTTAATAAAGTAGTTAAATAATAAAACCTTACCTACTATTTGAGGAAAAGTCATTGAAACCTTTTGTGTAACATTCAGATGGAATAATAAAACCCTCAGTTTTGTTTACCATTTGAAAATGTGAAGTGTCTTCTTTACCATTTGGGTTTAATATTTATGTAGCATTAAGTCATGGGTATGCTAGAATTTCTATTTAGGTTTTGTTTGGGATTTGATACTTTCAAAACAATTATGATGTTGTAATAGTTAGACTTAATCACTGTAGACATGTACTTTCATTGCTTTAGTGTGGAACAGCTTAATTCTAATTTAAGTATTCAATTTTAATTATCATGATATTCATTGGGTTGTTTGTTGATCCTGGTGATTACAATTATACTATCATAATAAGAGGACGTCACAGAGTTTGGTATCAGAGCATTAGTTTGAGGTTTCAAGTGTCCACGAGGACTTGGACTCAAACTTAGGTTATGATATTAGAATGGACTTCTAGGAAATGATCCGAACTAAGATAGGATTGACATGCACACGGGGACTAATAAAGGGTAACTGTAAACACTTAGGACTTACAATCAAATGTTCTAAATATAAATTGTTATATGTCAGAACATGTCAGGAGACGATATGACTCCTCAACAGATGTTCCAGATGATGCAAGCTCTAATGGAACAGAATAATGAACTACAATCCAAAAGAATGGCTGAGGAGGCTCAATCATTTGCTGATCAATTAAGGGCCAGAGATGAGGCCGAAGCCAAGAGAAAGGCCGATAAAAGAAAGAACAAGGAGCAACAACAGGACGATCAAGAGGAATGACAATACACTTGGTCTTCTAACAAGTAAAGGGGTTGCAGGTTTAACCGACTTCAAAAGTAACAGAGCGGTTACTTTTGATGGAACTGGAGATGCTGTCACAGCATTGGAGTGGATCACCACCACCGAGCGAACTTTCAGAATCAGCGACTGCGCTGAAAAGGACATGGTCCGCTTTGCAACCGCAATGTTTACAAGGGACACAGTTATGTGGTGGGATGCAATGACACATGTGTTGACGATGGAGGTAGTGTCACACATGTCCTGGAGTGAATTTAAGGAAGTATTCTCTCAGCAATACTGTCCTACCGATGAGAAGCACCGTCTAGAGGTGAAGTTTCTGAACCTAACCCAGGGAACAAAGACGGTTGCACAATATGCCGTTGAGTTCACCCGACTAAGCCTGTTCGCACCCCATCAAGTTGACACGGAAGAAAGAAAGATAGCCCGGTTTGAGGCCGGTCTAGACTATGAGATTCGCCGAACCATGAGTGGCGTTCGGTATACAACTTTTGCTGGTTTGCTGGAGGCTGCTCGGAATGTTGAGCAGATCGTCTTATTATTTGGATACGTCATAGGGTCAGCCGCCGCAACACCGACTTAACCGTCGCCGCCAAAAAGGCAGCGGGAGTCTGGATCATCTCGATTCTCTCCTCAATCCCATCAACAATCTTCATCACCCAAGAAGGGTAGGGCCAAATGAGAGACTGCAGGCGATGCACAAAAGCGCACTCTGGGGAGTGCAAGACTCAAGATATGTACTGATTCTGTTGTGGGCAGAAGGGCCATCATTGGGAGCATTGTCCTCGAAAAGATGATGCATGCTACAACTGCCACAGACTTGGCCATTTTGCAAGGGATTGCCCGAAACCCCACGAGATCAGAGTGTTCAACAATCAACGACAAGATCTTCTGCAGCTTCCACCGCTCGCAAGGATCAATCTCACAGGGATCCAATAAGGGCATTCCAAATCACAGCTGAAGAAGCAAAGGATGACCAGGAGGTGGTCACTAGTACGTTCTTTGTTAATTCCATTCCTGCACGTATATTGTTTGATTCCTGAGCCAACCGTTCGTTTGTCTCCACATCATTTGCTCGTCAATTCAATATGCCTACTTCAAAACTGCAATTTGTACTTGACATAGAGACTGCTAGCAACATGTTAGTTAAAGCAGACAAGGTATATAGGAATTGCACATTACTTGTAGAGGATGTAGTGTTCAACATAGACTTAATTCCCATGGAGTTCGGGGAATTTGATGTTATAGTAGGCATGGACTGGTTGGTTCACAATGAGGCCCAGAATGTATGTAAGAAAAGAATGATCAAGATTACCACTCCCCAGGGCCGAGACATTTGTATCTATGGAGACAGACACACAGGCGACTTGTGCCTCATTACAATTGCAAAAGCCCGAAAGCATGTTGCCAAGGGTTGTTCTGCATATTTAGCCTACGCTGTCGATGCTAAGGCTGAAGTTCAATCTCCTTCCACCGTTCCCGTTGTTTCAGAATTTCCAGATGTCTTTCCAGAAGATATCTCGGGATTGCCACCTGATCGTCAAGTGGAATTCTGCATTGATCTGATTCCTGGAGCTGCTCCAATAGCAAAGGCTCCGTATCGTTTAGCTCCTGCAGAAATGCAGGAAATGATGAAACAGTTACAGGAGCTACTTGACAAAGGCTTCATCCGCCCAAGTTCATCTCCTTGGGGCACTCCTGTTCTGTTCGTCAAAAAGAAAGATGGCACATTACGTATGTGCATCGATTACCACGAACTCAATAAAGTCAATTAAAAACAAGTATCCGTTGCCCCGGATTGATGATCTCTTCGACCAGTTGCAAGGCGCAAGCTACTTCTCGAAGATTGATCTTCGTTCGGGTTATCATCAGCTCAAAGTACATCCAGACGATATTCCAAAGACGACTTTCAGAACTCGTTACAGACACTACGAGTTTCTGGTAATGCCATTCGGTCTCACGAATGCGCCGGCTGCTTTCATGGATCTCATGAACAGAGTCTGCCGGCCAATGCTCGACAAATCTGTCATCGTGTTCATCGATGACATTCTCATATATTCAAAGACCAAAGAGGATCATGCTGCACATCTGCAAGAATTGCTAGGGTTGCTGTGCAAAGAGCGACTTTATGCCAAATTCTCGAAATGTGAATTCTGGTTGAGGCAGGTACGTCTCAACATTCGAAACAATTTCATGATCCTTATACTCAATCATAAACTCTTTTATTAACTTGTACCTTTTAAACAATCAATTCAGATCTAATTCTTGGGGCACGTGATATCTGGTGCTGGGATTGCTGTTGATCCTGCAAAGATCGAAGCTATCCAGAACTGGGAATCACCTCACAACGCCTCCGAGATTCGCAGCTTTCTGGGATTGGCTGGTTACTACCACCGATTCATCAAGGACTTCTCCAAAATAGTTGTTCCTCTTACAAAGCTTACTCGCAAGAATGCAACTTTCTTTTGGAAAGAAGAACAAAAAACCGCTTTTGATAATTTAAAGAAATTGCTAAGTGAAGCACCAGTATTAGCCCTTCCTGAAGGGAACGAGGACTTTGTAGTCTACACAGATGCATCAGGCATGGGTTTGGGAGCGGTATTAATGCAAAGAGGAAATGTCATAGCATATGCTTCCAGACAGCTCAAACCACATGAGAAAAATTACTCCACTCACGACTTTAACTGCTGTGACATTCGCTCTCAAGCTATGGAGACACTATTTGTACGGAACCAAGTGTCAGCACTACACTGATCATAAAAGTTTGAAGTACATATTCAGTCAGAAGGACCTGAATATGAGGCAAAGAAGGTCAATGGAGCTGATCAAAGATTATGATTGTGAAATTCTCTACCATCCAGGGAAGGCCAACGTAGTGGCCGATGCCCTAAGCCGAAAAACGTACTGCAAGGCATACTGTTATGCCTTGACTTCCACAATTTTAACGTCAACTATCATAGACGATGTAAGGGCTGCTCAGTTGCAGGCCTTAAAGGAGGAGAATGTAAAGGACGAGAACATCAGAGTTCAACTGCCGTTAATGCAAGACGATGGAACTGGACTCAAAGGTATTTACGGCAGAATTTGGGTTCCTAAGTTCGGGAACATGCGAGAAGTAATTCTTGAAGAAGCTCAACAGTCTAACTTCTCAATTCACCCTGGAAGCACAAATTTGTACAACGACCTGAAAGCAGATTTCTGGTGGCCAGGGTTGAAAAGAGATGTTGGTCAATATGTGGAGAAGTGCAGAACCTGCAGATTAGTCAAAGCAGAGCACCAGCAACCCTATGGTAGTATGCAACCTCTTCCTATCCCGGAATGGAAGTGGGATCATATTACTATGAATTTCGTAACAAAGCTGCCCAAAACACGTCGTCAACATGATGCCATTTGGGTCATTGTTGACCGGTTGACAAAATCTGCTCACTTCATTCCCATTCGGGAGACTTACTCACTGGACCGTCTTGCCCAGATCCACATTAATGAAATCATCATTAGGCATGGTTTGCCTAAGTCTAGTGTCTCCGACCGACATAGTAGATTCACTTCCAACTTATGGGTTGCTCTACAAAACGGTCTTGGTACTCGTATCGCAATGAATACTGCGTATAGACCTCAATTTGATGGGCAAAGTGAAAGAACGATCTTAACTCTGGAAGACATGCTCAGAGCCTGTGTCATGGATTTGGGTGGTAACTGGGACGATCACCTCCCATTAGTTGAATTCTCCTACAACAATAGTTACCATTCCACAATCAAGATGGCACCGTTCGAGTTCCTGTATGGCAGAAAGTGTAGGACTCCAACCTGTTGGAGGGAAACAAGAGAAACTCCTATCGCCGGACCAGTGTTGCTACAAGAAACCAATGAAAAGATCCAACTCATTCGGCAATACATGAAAACGACACAAGATCGGCAAAAGAATTACCACGATCGCCGTCATAAAGCGATAGAGTTTCAGAAGGATGATTGGGTCTACTTAAAGGTTTCTCCAATGAAAGGTGTTACAAGATTCGTAAAGCGAGGGAAGCTATCTCCTCTGTTCATAGGACCCTTCAAAATACTAGAAAGAGTTGGTAACCAGTCCTATCACTTGGACTTACCAGACGAGCTAGCAGGTGTTCATCAAGTATTTCATGTGGGCTACTTAAGGAAGAGTCTGGTGCCCGAAAGGGAACCATGGACTGATCATTCAGAAATTAAGGTTGACGAACGTCTAAGGTTCGTTGATGAACCGGAGTGTATTCTGGAAACAAAAGTCAAGAAACTCCGCAATAAGGAGATCAAGATGGTGCTGGTCAAGTGGAAGCATCATCGGGGAGCTAATCATACTTGGGAATCGGAAGAAGACATGAAGACTAAGTACCCAAGTTTGTTTAGCGCAACATGACTTCGCGGACAAAGTATAGGCGTGGTGGAGCCCATGCTGTAACATCCCTACTTTTCAATTATTTGTAATTTACAAATTTAAAGGACTTAATTGTTGTATTAATGGAATATTATGTCAATTTAAGTTAACTTTGATCATATTATCGGTAAAATAAGAAAATACGAAGTTGAGGGGTATATTGTGCAAATAGGTCAAAGTAGCAAATAAAATGATGGAAAACCCTTCATTTCAAAATTCACACTCTCTCTCTACTCTCTCTCTCTAAAACCGTACTCTCTCTCTCGGCTTCAATTCAAGGAACACACAAGAATCAACAATTTCAAGTGCAAAAAGTTGGATTTAAGTTGAAATTTAGGAACTATAACTACTATAACAAACGATTTGAGGTAAGAAACACTCAAAATTTCAATATTTTGATGTTTGGGTTCGGTTTTTATAAGAAACCGAATCATAGGTTTTGATATCAAATTTTAATGCATGTCGTATATTATTGTTGTAAAGTTTAAATCGAGTGTTGATGATGAAGTGTACAAAATTTCAGATTCAGATTCATATTCTAAGTACGATTTTGAGATAAATGTGTGTTTTAGTGTGTGTGTTCATCGATGCAAGATGAAAAATGGTCAACAAATAGGTTGATTTGGTCTGTTAGTGTTATGATATAAGTTAAATGAGTACATTTAAGTTCATATTTACAACTTTAGATACTGAAACATGCAAAAATGGTCCAAATATAATTTCTGGAAAATGTTGAAAATTTTACTAAGTATGAACTCGGTTCGGACCTGCATCCGAATTCGGACCTGTTCATTTCGGACCAATAGCAATTCGGACCAAAACCCATTTCGGATCAATGCCTAATTCGGACCATACACAATTTCGGACTACCCTATTTCGGACCCTGCCCAGTTCGGACTCCACCCCATTTCGGTCATACCCCAATTTGGACCATCCGGATTTCGGGATGTGGTCCTAATTCAGTTGGAAATTCATTTAATTTTCAAGATTTAAATTTTAAGCAATTACTGACATTAATTCACTATTACACTTACTTTACAGATCATTGTGGTGCTGTCTAACACACATTGATTTAGAGACACGATACACTATACTAATCACTGTGAGTAATAGATTATCATCCTAACATTTATTGTCTTTGCATTCACACGTTTACAATTCAATGGCATGTTCACATTGTTCATTACATCAATTGGCACTCATGATTAATTTGTTGTTATGATGCACATTCGTACCTGACATGTAACACACATGTAGCCAACGTTCATTTGAAAGTGCATCTATTTACATCATGCTTGCACTGCATGATCATTACTTCACAATCTGATGCGACCTAGACTGGGGCTGACAGCAGGCCACTGTCGGGGACTGATCATCCCACTATCAGCATTTGAATTGCCAACCCCATGCTTGCACTGCATGGTTTTCACATACATTGGGACTTACACTGCCTGTACACACATACATTGGGGCTAACACTGCCCATGGTTACGCAATGCTTGTAATGAAATATTTGTTGTTTGCATAATCTGTTATCTCCCTAAGCAAATTAGCTTACTGTTGACTCACCATGTTTTCAGGCAAAGGCAAAGGTGTAGCTTGACCTTCTACTTAAGCATATCAATTCAATATCCCAGAGACTTAGAAGCTATTGGTATACAGATGTTGTAGCTTTGGGTTGGGATTTGATACTTTCAAAACATTCAAAACAATTATGATGTTGTAATAGTTAGACTTGATCACTGTAGACATATACTTTCAATGCTTTAGTGTGGAACTGCTTAATTCTAATTTAAGTATTCAATTTTAATTATCATGATATTCATTGGGTTGTTTGTTGATCCTGGTGATTGCAATTATACTATCATAATATGAGGACGTCACACCAACCTAGGTCGGGGTCATTAATCCCGATAGATCTATTCATAATATATTTGCGCTTACAGAAATTATAACTAACAGTTCATGATCTGAGCGCAGATGGGACCACATGTGTAATACATACAAGAAATGAAGTAGTTTCTGTGTCCATATAAAAATGTAGCATGTATTTCACCCCCAAAACATAACAGTGTAAAAATAGGGGCTATGAAGACTCACCGCAAATTGATGGCAAAACGATCGTAAAATCGTAGATTTTGTTGATTATTTGAGATGAGACTTGAGGTGTTTAACCGAGTCCAAAATGATATTAGGGACTTAATAACTCCCATATATGATAATATGCATGTATAAGGGTTTTTATGTTTTTAAATCACACAACTTAAAAGTTTATAAATAAAACCTACTTAAAAACGTCAAGTTTATATATATATATATATATATATATATATATATATATATATATATATATATATATATATATATATATAATTTTCCAGCTTTTTAAAGATTTTTCGGCCTACTTTGAGGCTGTCTTTGACCAAGCTCCAAAACACATTTTAAGAAACAAACTTTAAAATAAAACTAGTGATTTATAACTTGAGTTTTTATGAAACTTGTTGCTGTTGGTGATTATATATATTATGCAAGACTTATATAAACATAAATATAAGAAGTTATAAGTTAGTATTTACTTACTTTTGGGTATTAGAATGATGCAAACTAGTAGAAGTTGAAATTCTTGAAAGGTTGCACCAAAAACACTTGAGGAAAATATGAAGAACAAAGTTGCAAGTTCTTGGCCTTGCACTAGGCCCTTTTGCCGGATCTTAACAGGGAGAAATGAGAGAGGATTTTGATTGCAAGATGTGAAGAATGAAGTGAAGTTGGGGTCTCTATTTATAGAGGAAAATTGGTCATCAAATGGAGGTGGATTGAAAATCTAACCAAAGATTGTGATGGAGAAAGGAAATGGTGAAAGGGACTTGAGTGAGATAGTGAATGGGGTTCTTAATAAAAAATTGAAGTCAACACCTAAGGTGGTACCTTCCATGGTCGGCCACCTAAGGGTAATTATGATGTATTTTTATTTATTTTTTGTATAAAAGTATTTCAAAATGTATTCTTCTATTTTCCATTTAATGTAAATTCATAATTACTTATGAATGCATTTGTTTAATGAATTGTTTTAGTCTTGCATAGTTAATGTTAAGTAAGTGTATTAATGCATGATTAGTGTTACTAATCTTATTTTAATTATGTACTTAGTTGAATTAATTCATCATATCGCAAATCAATCGGATTAATTAATTTGTCGATTCATCGCACCGATGAAATTGTTTCTAATTGACTTGAATTTCCTTATGAACTTTGTTAATCCCCTTGATTAATTGTTAATGATCACTGATTAGGTTATAATTTGCTAATAACTACTGATTAGGTTATAGTTGCTAACCTGGTTTTGTGCCGGATGTTACAATGTAGGATACTAAACTCTTGCGGATTACATTACATGTTAAAGGGAAAAGATAAAGTCAAGGTTTTGACATAGAGACAAGAAACTTTTGAAAGACCATGTATTTCTTCAAATTATAGTGTAGTTAATAATAAAACCCTCAAGTTGGTTTGGTAGTTTTATATATTATTTTTTTATTATGTTATTTCTTATCTTTATGTTTTTAATGTCTTTTGTTTATTTTCCAACAGCAATAAAAAATACAAGGTACGGTAGTCAAACAATGTCTTCCAAGGTTTAGTAGGATACTGGTATAACAAGTGTAATTCTTTTGTCTCGATTTCGCATTAAGTACAATGATGGCCCATTCAAATACGTTGATCATAAATACAAGATAGGCTTCTGGGATGACAGAAAGGTACCTAAGTGTCCCGAATTTAGTGGATCCTTGTACGGTATTTCACTTGTAAGCTACGAGTCGATCTTGGATAGAAGCAGACCACAAAATGTGACATTAGGTCTGTATATATTTGACCATTTAAGTTGAATACTTTATGAAATTATTTTTTTCATAATAATGCCTTACACACTTGTTTAATAGATGTTGTAGGTGTTGTTGATTCTTGTGACAAGATACTACCTAAAAATGGCGACGAAAAAAAACCTAGAATGAAAATAAACATCAAAGATGCAGTGTGAGAAATTTTATCTTGAACTATTAATATTTTTGTTTAGATTATTGTACTTTCATTGTTATTAATTAAATAATGTTTACAGTGGTCAGAACATGCCTATTACTTTGTGGGAGCCATATATTACTCAGATGTCTAAATATGTCTGTAACAATCAGGAGGAAGGCCCAGTCATTATTATCTTGCAGTTTGTGAAAGTAAACATATTTGAGTCTTGCAGTTTGCGAAAGTAAACATATTTGATGGTTAGTTACCATAGATGATCTATTTTTTTTTCATGTGTTTTCTTTAGGATAATTGTTTTTGTTATTTATGACTCTTCACGTAACAAATCATCAAATATTTTGTAAGCAAACTTTCAGTAACAAATTCGTTTAATGCTACTCGTCTTTTCATTAATTCTGATATCAAAGAGATAAAGGCGTTCAGGAACAGGTCACTATTGCTATTTTTATGATTTATTTAACGTTTTAAATGCATTATTATTTCACAATCCCGATTTAGTTTTCCATTATAGATTGGCACAGGTTTTATAACTTTATGTATTTGTTTGTTTTAACACTTGGGTTACATTTTGGAACGCAATACTGTTAGATCTTATTTTAATTGATGAAATAAAATAAGTCTAGGGTATAAATTGTAAATAGTTCATAGTTTTATTTTGGTATAAATAGAAAGTTGACTTTGTAATTGTTATAACTAACATATCATTTTGTATTGCACGGAAATCAGAGAGTGATTCTAGGGCTACAGTGATGTCGAACATTTTATTCTGTTGGGAAATAATCTAAGTATGTCAAGCTGTTAGTTAGATTTCTCTAGCTGTTAGTAGTATTTCTGTGTAATTACAAAGTTCGAGCTGCCAGTTCAACAAACTCAAGCTGCTAGTTCAAAAGTTTAAGCTGCCAGAGTTAAAAGTTCAAGATGCTCAACAGATTGATAACAGAAAGTGCTGAAATTTAGGAAGTGATATATATTTCAAGATTTGAAGATCTTCCAAGCATTTCTACTACCAGAGCAATCAGAGTCCGTGAAGGAAACAAATCAGAAGGCTATATATATAGATAGACTAGGTCTTTCTATTGTAAGTGTGTGCAAGTCCTGTAATCATGGTGCTTTATTGTAATTGCTTTCTGATAAGTTTCTCAAGCCTCTAAGGTTGTAAAACCCAAAGAACAATTATTGTTCTTCGTCTAATCAAACAGATTAGAGGTGATTGTAATATGATTTTTGGCAATATAAAGGTTTTGATATTGTTTATATTTACTTGAGTATCTGTTCTTTATTGTTCTGAAAGTGTTCTTAAAACAGTTAAGTGTTATTCTGCAAACTTCTTAATTGGACTTTGATTCAAAACAAGGTTATTGGTTTAAACTCTGATCTATTGAAACCAGTTAATCTTAGGTGATTTTGATCCTGTCAAGTGGTATCAGAGCCACTGGTTTTATTTGTTATTTTTTATTTTCAAAGTCAGAAACTTTCTTTGTTTAAAATTTTGTTTTTCTGCAATGGAGTTTGAAAATAGCAGTAGTGGATCTGGGCAAGGACTCAAAGTGCCTATGCTCAAACCCACTGAGTTTGAGATGTGGAAACTCAGGATTCAACAGCACATTCAATTTATTGACTATGCCCTATGGGAAGCTGTTGAAAATCCTCCTGCAGTTGATCCTGAACTAGATGCTGAAGGCAAACCTAAAAGAACACCTCCAAAGACTGAGATTGAAAGAAAGGCTAGAATGAATGAAGTCAAAGCTCTTACTCTTTTACAAATAGCCATTCCTAATACTTATCAACATCAGTTTAAAAAATTTTATACTGCTCATTCTCTTTGATTGCTTTAGAGAAAAGATTTGTTGGCAATGCTAGCACCAAAAGGATCTCTTAAAACAGCAGTATGAAAACTTTTTTGGTGGCAAGAATGAAAACCTTACTCAAAATTTTGATAGGTTTAATAAGTTGATAGGTGAATTGGAGAGTGCTAAGGTCAGCCTGGAGCAAGATGAAGTGAACTGGAAAATTCCTCAGATCTCTTGGTAAAGAATGGACAGTCTATGCTGCCCAATGGAGAACAAAAGACACTCTACATGAAATAGAGTTGGATGACCTTTACAACAGCCTGAGAGCGTTTGAATCTGAAATTGAAAATAAAAAGAAATCCTTTTCTTACAATCACAACACTGCTCTGCTATCATCAGCATTAACTGATAAATCAAACTGTTGTGATCCTTTTTCAAGTGTTGATGGTAACTCTTCTGAAGTTCATTATGAAGCATTTGTTGCAAGTGATGGACTTTTTGCTCTTAATGCTGAAGATCTGGAACAAATCCATCCAGATGATTTAGAAGAGATGGACTTAAAGTGTCAACATGCTATGTTGACTATGAGGGCCAAAAGATTTCTGAAAAGGACTGGCAGACCAAACTTTCAAGCCAGAACAGAAGGCAAGCCAACATTTGATAAATCAAAGGTTGAGTGCTTTAAATGCCACAAACTTGGCCATTTTGCTAGAGAGTGCAGATCACAAGGTCAGCAGCCACCAAGACCCCAGCAAACCAATCAAACATCAACCTCACAAGCTCTTGTCTCTCAAGAAGACAATGTGTTTGACTGGAGTGACCAGACAGAAGAGGAGTTTCAAAATCAAGCCCTTATGGCAGAAACATCAACTGTTACTTCCACTGAACTACCATCTGAGGTAAATGCTAAACTCTGCTCTCAAACATGTAAAAAAATGGTTAAAAAGTACAGAGATCATAATGAGAGCATGTGCAAAACTCTAGCTAAGATGGAAGAGAGGAGATATGAGTATATGCAGACTATAGAGGATCTTAAGAAACAGATCATTGAGTATAAGGATAATGAGATTCAGATGGGACATGATAGAACATATCATGAGTGGGAGAAAAAGGAACTAAATGAAAAAATAGAGACCCTAAATAAGAAATTAGACGAGGCTGAACAGAATGTGTTGGAAGCCAACAAAAAGGTAGAATCTATAAATATAGACTTGGGTAGCTTCAAGCTGACCAATCAAAAGCTAGACCACCTAATGGAAGTCCAATTTAAAGATAGGGTAAAATCTCAACTCAATCACAAGGTATAGGTTATAAGGCTACTCCACCCCCATATAATAACAAATACATTCATCCTATGAGTGAAGTAGCTGATAGGCTTGTGAATGAACCATTAGATGAAAAAATGAAAACTGTAGATCCTATCCTTGAGGACAAGCCTGAATCTAAAGAAGAATTGATTCAAAATGAAGTCTGTGAGTGTAAGGAAGCTGAGAGTAACTTAAAAACAATGAGTGAACCTATAGGACCTCCTACTTCCAGTTCTATCAGACCCAACAGTGTGAAAGGAAAAGAGAAGATGAGTGTATGCAATAATGCTCCACATGTTTCTGTACCTTCTAACTGTAACATTGCATCTTCTTCCAAAGCAAATAAAAAAGGTAAGGCTGTTCCAATGTGCACATGCCAAAAGCATGGTGTCCAAAAGTTTCCCACACAGCCGCAGGTGAGGGGAAATCAAAGGAACAAGAACCAGTTATGGTCACACAAAACTGGTTCTCCAATCAAAACAATCAAAAGATGTTTCCACTGTGGCAGGAAAAATCATTTGGCCAGACACTGTTCATAAGGCCAAGGAAGTAAATTAAATCTCATCTGCTCTTCATATTATTCATATGGATCTTTTTGGTCCAACATCTGTTGTGAGTTTGAATAAAAGAGCTTAGTGTTTAGTCATTGTTGATGATTTCACCAGGTTTACATGGGTTTATTTTCTTAGGACTAAGGATGAAAATGTTCAGCTAGTCAAATCCTTTATTCTTAAGATTGAAAACCAATTCAATTTAAAAGTTAAGGTGATCAGGTCAGACAATGGAACTGAGTTTAAAAATCATATCCTAAACAGTTTCTGTGAGTCTAAAGGCATTGCAAGGCAATATAGTGCACCTAGAATACTACAACAAAATGGTGTAGCTGAAAGGAAGAATGGAACTCTAATAGAGGCTGCTAGAACCATGCTAGCTGATTCCAAACTCCCAATGACCTTCTGGGCAGAGGCAGTAAATACAGCCTGTTATGTTTTAAATAGAGTTCAAGTTGTTCAGTCACAAAGGAAAAGTCCCTATGAGTTATTCCATCACAGGATTCCCTTAGTAGCCTTCCTAAAACCTTTTGACTGTTCATGCACTATCTTTCATACTAAAACTCACTTAGGAAAGTTTGAAAGCAAGGCTGAAGAAGGATTCTTTGTAGGATACGCTACTCAAAGAAAAGCCTATAGGGTATATAACAGTGTGTCTAAAACCACTGAAGAGAGTGCCAATGTTGAGTTCAATGAAAACACTGCAAATGTCAAAGTCACTGGTCCTGATTGGTTGTTTGATTTAGATTCACTAACAAATTCTCAGAGCTTTGTTGAGTATTCTGCAGGAACTGTTGGAAACAGTGTTGAAACTACCAGCACAAATTTTCATGCTGGTAACACAAATATTCAAGCTGTTAGCACAAAGTTTCCAACAATTGCAGATTCTGCTACATGGGATGAGTATACTGTACTGCCACTTCTCTCTTGTGACCACCTAGGGTCCTGATTGACCAACAAGACATACATACAGAGTTTAAAGTGCCAATCCCAAGCCCTAGAGTAACAGCTCCAACCAATAGGGAAACAGTCTCATCTCCTGATCAGACTGTTACTGAAGCAGAATCATCAGTTGGTGCAGAAGGTGATGATACAAATCTGGGAAGCTCATTTCAGACAGAAAGGGAACCTACACTCAGGGTTCACAAGTATCACCCTCTTAATCAGATAATGGGAGATCCACGCACTCCTATGCAAACAAGGACAATGATTCACAAGGAGACCACTGATGCTGAATCAGCAATCCCTGAATTCAGTCTAGCTGCCTTTGAACATGCATGCTTCATGTCACAATTAGAACCAAAGAAGGCATCTGAGGCACTGAAAGATCCATCTTGGATTGAGGCAATGCAAGAAGAACTTTTGCAATTCAAGATTCAGAATGTATGGACTCTAGTTGACTTTCCTAAAGGTAAGAGGGCAATTGGTACAAGATGGGTGTTCAGAAACAAGAAGGATGAGAGAGGTGTAGCGATCAAGAACAAAGCAAGAATGGTAGCTCAAGGATACACTCAAGAAGAAGGAATAGACTATGATGATGTCTTGGCCCCAGTAGCAAGGATAGAAGCCATCAGACTGTTCCTAGCATATGCCAGCTTCAAAGGGTTCAAAGTGTACCAAATGGATGTGAAATCTGCATTCTTATATGGTACAATTGAAGAGGAGGTATATGTGTGTCAACCCCATGGATTTGAAGACTATAAGTATCCAGACAGAGTCTACAAGTTAGACAAAGCACTCTATGGACTCCACCAAGCCCCAAGAGCATGGTATGACACTTTGTCTTCATATCTTCTACAGAATGGATTCAAGAGAGGTACTCTGGACAAGACATTATTCACAAAGTCCATCAAATCATAGATTCTTCTTGTTCAGATCTATGTTGATGATATCATCTTTGGATCAACAAATGACATTCTGTGCAAGGATTTTGAGACTTTAATGCACAAGAAGTTTCAAATGAGTTCAATGGGGGAACTAACCTTCTTTCTAGGATTGCAGGTCAAACAGAAACCCACTGGACTTTTTATAAGTCAATCAAAGTATGTGAATGACATCCTGGAAAAGTTTGGATACAAGGACACTAAGGTTGCCAACACACCAATGGACACTCATAAACAGCTTGATGCAGATAAAGAAGGAGTGGATGTGGATATTCATTTGTACAGATCCTTGACAGGTTCACTAATGTATCTTACATCTTCTAGACCTGATATAATGTTTGTTGTTTGTGTTTGTGCCAGATTTCAATGTGCTCCAAAGGATTCACATCTGTTTGCTGTTAAGAGAATCTTTAGATACCTCAAGGGTCAACCAAAATTGGGCCTATGGTATCCTAAGGACTCTCTTCTTGAACTAACAGCTTACTCTGATAGTGACTATGGAGGTCGCAACATAGACAGGAAATCCACAACTGGTGGATGTCAATATCTAGGAGCAAGACTAGTCTCTTGGCAGTGCAAAAAGCAGACCACAGTCTCCACTTCATCCACTGAGGCAGAATACGTTGCAGCTGCCAGCTGCTGTTCCCAAGTAATGTGGATTCAGAACCAACAGAGAGACTAGGGTATAAACTTTTTATCTACTCCTATTTATATTGACAATTCAAGTGCAATCAGCTTTGTACAAAATCCAGTGAAATTTCCCAAAACCAAGCACATAGACATTAGATTCCATTTTATAAGAGACTGTAATGAGAAGAAATTAATCCAAGTTACCAAAATTCATACAGATGATCAGTTAGCTGATCTATTTACAAAACCATTTGATGTAGGAAGATTCACCTTTCTGGTATCAAATATTTGTATGGTAAATATGGATTAATTTGTTTTTTATTTCTTCCTTATAAAATGAGAAAACACTTATTACATGTGCTTAGTTAAGGGGGAGACACTGTTTCATTAGATGTTGTTCATTTTTCAACTAACAGCTTGAGACTATTCTCAAGCTGCTAATTCATTTTCTCGAACTGTTAGTTGTTTCACTTGGTCTGTCAAGTGTGCAGGGTAATTCAGTCATTCCTCATGAGATTGTGCGCGGGACTAGATATTTTTGAAAAGCCAAACCCTTAAAAGACCCAGTTTCGTTTGATTGCAACTACCAGTTGCTAAAATTGTTAGTACATCTTGTGTAACGATAGCAGTCTAAGTTTTGATAGCATTTTGTGTAAGTCAAGTTACTTGGTATTGAATATTGACTAGTGTTTGATATATGTGATTATATGTGTTTGATATTGGTTGATTGTATGTTTGAACTTGGTGTAATGTGTTACAAGAAGTTCAAACATAAAGTTCAAAGATAAATTCAAACATAAGTTAAAACATAAGTTCAAATATAAGTTTAATATGTGAAGTTCGAATTTATAGGTAAATTCGAATTTGTCAATGAGGACAAATTCGAATGGGCCTTGGGCCTGATTCGAATTTGTCCTTAACAAACTCGAATCTGTCAGTATAACTAAGGGTCAATTCGATTAATTATAAGACTTTGGCAGACGTTTATATTAGCTAAGGCGATCTCGAACTTGCAAGTTTCCAGAGAGTTGTTTCGGAGAGAATCATCGTGTAGGGGCGTTCGTAGTCGTTCGTCTATCACCGTGGTAGTCTCCGCGTTTCTGTGGTTGTGATATTACCGTCAAGCCGCTAACGAGGATTCCGCACTCGTTGGACGGTGTCACGTTGAAGTAGATCCGTGAGAGCATGACCTTACAAGTGGTATCAGAGACTTTGGGGTGTTCTTCGTGTTCATAAGCAACATCCTAGGTTTCTTGACGTTTTGGACAGATAATATCACGTTTTTGGAGATTTTTCGAGTTTATCAAGTCAGATCTCGAAAAATACTTTGTTGTAGTTCAAGTTTTTGATCGAAATCAGTATTTTTAATCGTAAAAATATTGGTTTAATCTGAAAACTTGAAAAACTCGAATATTAGCCGTTTTTCGAACTTGCGGCGCTCGAGTTTATTAAGAGGGTATTAGGGTTTTCTCATTTTCGAGTTTGACTGAAAATACGCTCCTTTCGAGGTTCCTTAGGGTTTGATTCGAGTTTGGCCAATTCGAATTTGCTTGGCTTTCGATTTTAATCTAAAATCGAATAAGGACCTTCGAATTTAGTTACACCTTCGACTTTGTCATTAATTTCGAACATAGTTGAATTTCAAACTTACTTTCGAATTTGATTCCAAACAAATTTAAAATTTAATTAGATTTGAATTTCCCCAAATTCGAAAGAATTATTTTAAATTAATTTCGAATTAAATTAATTAAGTTTAAATTCAAAAATATTTGAAACGATGACAAGTCTACAGAGGTTCATTGAGGTGGATCTCGAGGTCGGAAAAGCGAATTCACCACCTAAGCTGATGAAAATAGAGGATTATTACTGGTGGAAGGATAGGTTCGCCGACTTCGCGAGGTTTAATGATATGCGGATGTGGATTTGTATAGATGAAGGATACATTCCACCTACGGCTGAGACTGAAGAACGACAAAAGGTTGTGCCATATTCAAAGATGAAGGACGACGATAAAAAGTTGTATGAAGCCGAGAACCGTGCATTCGCTATCATTAGAATGACATTACCTCAGGAGATCTTGCACACTTTCTGTAATCAGAAGACAGCAAAAGAGCTGTGGGATGCTTTAGAGAAATGGTGTGAAGGTAACCCGAGGGTCAGAAAGAATAGAATGGAAATGCTCAAGAAGCAGTTCGCGATCTTCAAAGCTTTGAAGAACGAAAAGCTGGATGAGATAATTACCAGATTCTATCACTTATTGACTGAGTTAGACAGCCACGATGTGGAGTATAGTGAAACAGAGAAAATTAACAAGATTCTAGATGCTTTGCCAGCCAAATGGGAAATGTATGTGGCACTTATATAGCATGATGAAGACAAGTTCTATACTCTTACTCTAGACAGTGTAATAGGAACGCTGAGGGCATATCACTTTGAATTGCTTAAGAAGGAAAGGGATTACGACCAAGTACAAGATCCGGACATGTACTTTGGGAAATCCAAATCCTCAGGGGCAACTGATGTGAAGACGGCTACAACATTCTTCTCGGGAGAGACATCGACACCGGTTGAATCAGAAAACTCAGTAAGTAGGGCTTTCTTAGGGTTTGCTAGACCAGAAGAAAAGCAGAATCAGGCTACACATGCATCTACATCTCAAGGGTATTCAAAGATGCCTATGAGCGCAAAATCAGCCGAAGACCATCTGAATTTGTTGGCTTCATTTGTGGCCGCTTACGGCAATTGTGTTCAGTGCAAAATCAACGATCCTGCGCTTTGGGATGAGGATTACGATCAGGTAGATCCTGATGATCTAGAAGAGATGGATCTGCAATGGCAACTAGCCATGGTAACTCATAGAGTTAAAAGGTTCATCAAGAGGACGGGCAGAAACCTCAACGTTAGTAACAATAAGATTGGGTTTGATAAATCCAAGGTTAAGTGTTACAACTGTCAGGGGTTAGGACACTTTGATAGAGAGTGTCAGAGACCGAAAGTAGAAAACTACCAGAATTAGTATCAGAATCAATCTCAAGGGGGATATCTGCCAGGTAGTTCAACCAGTCAGGCAAATATAGCTGGTCTGTTATCCAACGTCACATTAGACAGACAGCTTGATGGCACTTATGACTGGAGTACACATCCAGAGTCGAATGCTAGAGCCTTTATGGCTGAAGTGACCAAGACTGGAAGTGATGGAGCAGAGGAAATTACAAGGGACAGCAATCAAAATGAAGGCAGTCCGATGTGGGTAGAAAAGTCCGCAGATCAGACAATTCTGGAGTTCGCCGCACAGGTGGCCAACGTGGAATCAGATCATGCCAAGGTAACTATGAACTTTTCTCTTTTCCATGATTTATGTGTTTTGTGTGCTACGTCTAACGATAGGTTAAATTTAGTACTTGAATCACATCAAAATATATCTGCTCAAAATGAATCATTAAAATCAGACAACGCTAGCCTAGTAGCAAGATATAAAGGAAGATCTTAGGGATAAGCTTAAGGCAGATGCACAAGATGTCGTAGTTCTAAAGGACAAGCTTAGTGAACAGTGCGTTAGAATAGAACTGATGTATGAAGATGTTGAGGCATTGACCAAAGAGCTTAAAACCAAAGAAGTAGAGCTAGCAGAATCTAAGGTAAAGGTAGCTGAGGTAAACAGTAAACTTGAAAAGTTTAGGAACTCATCGCTCAACCTAGAGAAGATCTTAGATGCACAGCATCAATCTAAGAAGCCTGTAGGTCTAGGGTATCATGAGAGTCCTCCACCTTTCAATGACAATTATGTACCTCAACCTCAGGAGAAAATTGAAAAATCAGTTGAATCAGAGGAAATACCGGAACCAGTGTCTCAAAGTGCTAAGGAAAATGAAACTAAGGTGACTGCTAATAATATCAAGATTAAGAAGGTTAAATTTGTGCCATCCTCTATTGATAAACCTGTAGGACAACACAAAATTCACTTTAATGATCAGGATTATGAACCAGTCACTATAGTTGAAACCAAAGAACCAGACACTAGTGAGACACCTAAGTCAAAGGGCACACATAAAAAGTCTATTGACAAAATGTCTTGCTTTAGATGTCACGAATGGGGGCATGTTGCTTCTAGTTGTCCACATAGAAAAGTAGAAGCTACACCTAAAACTGAAAAGCCGGAACAACATAAGTCTTCTCCAAGTGTTGCAAGCACTAGTAGTTCTCAAAATACCGAGAAAACTGTGCAAGCCACACCTAAATCTGCTGTGAAACAAACACCTGTGTCAGGTCGACCCAAAGAAGTGATTAGGACTAATTCACCAAATAGAGTCACTAATCAATCTAGGTCAGGACCGCAACAGAATTATAGGAGTACTACACCTAGCAGAGCTTACACTCCGGTTAGGTCACACACTCGTGTAAGACATCAAACACCAGGTAGAGCTCAGGGATATCAATCAGAAATGCAATATAATTGAAACTATTCAAGAGCTCCACAGCAATTGTCTACACAAAGGCCGAGAGTATACTTAAATCACTCTGCACCACAACAGGCTCAAAAGCAAAAACCCAAGTCACCTGAACGGAGAGATGGGTATTTGAAAGAGTTCAAGTATGTGGACGACAATGGTATTACCAAGTCAGTCATGGCTTGGGTTTCTCGTGATAAGTAACCTATTTTCTTTCATGTGCAGGAGATAACTACAGGTCCAAACAACAAGTGGTTCGTCGAAAGTGGTTGCTCCAGGCACATGACAGGGGAAAGAAGTCTCCTTGCAGACTTCAAGGGAGGGAATCGAGGATTTGTATCATTCGCTGGCAATAAAGGAGGAAATATCACCGGTACTGGAGTGGTCACTAATGGGACTATCAAATTGGATAAAGTTTATCACGTTGATTAACTGGTTCACAATCTCATTAGTGTATCTCAAATCTGTGATAAGAAGAACTCAGTACTTTTCACTGATACTGAGGTGTTAGTGCTAAAACCGTGTTTCAAAGTACCTAAAGAGTGGATACTGATGAAGACTCCAATGAAGAATGACTTGTACATGCTCGACATGAACAAGCCGGAATCTTCGATGGGACCAATTTGTCTACTATCAAAAGCTTCAGAGACTGAATCGGTTTTATGGCACAGGCGCATGGCACACTTGCATCCAAGAAAAATGAACTACATTACGAAAAATGGATTGGTGCAAGGTGTTCCCATGAAGAGTTTTCAGTTCGAGGATAAGTGTCTACCGTGAAAGAAAGGAAAACAACACAAGAAGGCACACAAGTCCAAGACTCAGAACTCAATAGCTGCCACGTTCGATTTGTTGCATATGGATCTCTTCGGACCAATCAACAAAAGGAGTATAGGTAATAGTTGGTACTGTTTGGTTATTACCGACGACTACTCACGTTTTTCTTGGGTTTTCTTTTTAGGTACAAAGGACGATACGGCTGCCAAGCTCATCGGGTTCTTAGACCAAGTGGAAAACTCTTACGGAACGAGGGTTAAGCGTATCAGAAGTGATAATGGAACAGAATTTAAAAACACGGTTATTGGTGTATATTGCCTATCAATGGGCATAGTGCGTCAATTTAGTGCACCTTATGAGCCACAACAAAATGGGGTGGCCGAACCGAAAAACAGGACTTTGATTGAGGCAGCAAAGACCATGCTTTCGGATTCAAAGCTTCCTACCATATTTTGGGGGGAGGCAGTGAATACCGCGTGCCATGTTTTAAACCGGGTCCTTACTGTCAAATCATTGAACAAAACCTGTTATGAAGTTTTGAATAAAAGGCCACCAAATTTAACTGGCTTCGAACCTTTTGGGGTACCATGTACGTTAATGAAAACAAAACATCAACCTAAGTTTGGTGAAAAGGCTGACGAAGGATACTTCCTAGGTTATGTGCCGAACTCACCAAATAAAAGGTTTTTTAATAAATCAAATGGTACAGTAGAGATTGTGTATAACATTGAAGTCACAAGTTATACACATGAACCCCAAACTGGTCCGGAATGGATATTTGATTATGACAAATTGTTTGAGTCATTTAACATTCCTTTGGATGGAAATGCAGGAACAATCGAACAGGATTTGTCGTCATTAAATCTGAATGACGAGGGTCAAAGTTTTCCAAGGACCACCTTTCCATCAACATCCGAGCCTACATCAACTGAAGATAGATCTCCAGAAGAAAATGATTCTGAATTGCCTACAAACGAAAATCAGACAACAAGTTCTAACTCTGAAGACAGTGTCCATGAGGAAGAAAATGTGGAGTCTAAAGTCGTTCCCCTGTTAGGAGAGATAGGATCAAATTTAAGAGATAATCTTAGAGTTGACGAGATAGAAACATCTAGGATTAATAAGAATCATCCTATTGAGAGTATCATAGGAAATCCTAATGCTAGTGTGAAGACTAGGAGTAGTTTGAATAACAACACAGTGTTGTTGTCGATGATCAATGACTCCGAGGCGTTTCATACTTGCCTCTACTCATGTTTCATCTCGCAAGTAGAGCCGAAAAATGTGCAAATGGCACTAAAAGACAACTCTTGGGTTGAAGCGATGCAGGAAGAACTGTCACAGTTTAGGACACTAGAAGTGTGGGAGTTAGTTTCGTTACCTCGAGGAGAAGTTGCAGTAGGAACCAAATGGGTTTTTAAGTGTAAGAGAGATGATCGGGGTATAGTCACTCGCAACAAAGCAAGACTTGTGGTAAAGGGTTTCAACCAAGAGGAAGGAATCGATTACAATGAAGTGTTCGCGCCAGTGGCAAGGTTGGAAGCAATCCGTTTGTTTCTGGCCTTTGCTTCCTTCAAAGGTTTTAAAGTTTATCAGCTAGATGTTAAGAGTGCTTTCCTTTATGGGAAAGTGAAGGAACTGGTATATGTGGAACAGCCACCTGGGTTTACAGATCCGAAATATCCAGACAGAATGTATCGGTTAGATAAGGCTTTGTATGGATTACATCAAGCACCGAGGGCGTGGTACGAGACTCTATCTAATCATCTTTTAGACAACGGGTTTGAAAAAGGGAGAATAGATAGTACGCTGTTCGTGAAGCGAAAAAGTGAACATTTCATCTTGGTACAAGTGTACGTCGATGATATAATTTTCGGGTCATCAGACGAGCAGATGTGCACAGACTTTGAAAAGGTGATGAAGTCTAAGTTTGAGATGAGTGTAATGGGTGAGTTAAACTTCTTTCTAGGTTTGCAAGTCGAACAGAGGAAGGAGGGCATGTTTATTCATCAGACAAAGTATGTCTATGACATCTTAGAGCGCTTCAGGATGGAAGGAACCAAGCTGACACCTCATTTCAGCATGCCGATTCAAGTGAATCATAATCTCGGACCGGGTACAGAAAGTGATACCGATGTGGATCCGACGTTATATCGGGCCATGATTGGGTCACTCATGTATTTAACTGCTTCTAGACTTGACATAATGTTTGCTGTGTGTATTTGTGCTAGGTTTCAAGCTAATCAAAAAGAGATGCACATGAAAGCTGTGAAGCGGATTCTGAGATACCTCAAGTCGAAACCAAAGCTGGGACTTTGGTATCACGCGGAGGGCGATCTGGAATTGGAGGCGTTCACGGATTCAGACTATGGAGGATGCAGCTTGAATCGCAAGTCAACAACTGGAGGTTGTCAGTTCCTAGGAGGGAGGCTCGTTTCCTGGCAATGCAAGAAACAGACTTCGGTAGCCGTGTCCACGTGCGAGGCCGAATATATTGCTGCGGATAGTTACTGTTCACAGGTTCTGTGGATACAACAACAATTGCGGGATTACGGTTTGACTTATACTCATACTCCTATTAGGATAGATAACCAGTCGACTATTGCAATAACAAATAATCCATTTAAACACAGTAAAACCAAGCACATAGACATAAGGCACCACTTTATTCGTGATTGTGCTGAGAAGAACTTAATTAAGCTGGTAAAAGTTGCAACGGATGATAATAATGCAGATTTATTTACCAAAGCTTTTGATAAGTCACATTTTGAGTATTTAGTTCAACTAAACGGAATGCGTAATCCAGAGTAAATTGACCTTAGTAAAGTTTATTTCCTTTTATAGCAGTAGAGTTTCTTTCTTTTTATAGTAAGTTTAGTAGCTTAGGAGATTTTCCTTTTATAGTAAGTTAGTAGGTTATTTTATTTTCTTATTCTTATTTATGAAAAACAAAAGAAAAAAGAGAGAAAACCATAAAAATTCAAAAAAAGAGCATATCAGAAAATGAGCTAAGTCTTAGATACATAGGTTCAAAGTGACGAAAATTAGCACAGTCTTTACAATCTCTAAGTGTTAAGCTTTCACACATAATGCACCTAAAATTCTAAGTGTTATACATTATCTGGTTTGATATGTTGGTAGGCATAATACATAAGGGAGTCTCAAGGCTTATAAAATATTCAAGAAAAAGTCAGACGTGTCACTAACTTAGATGTATGACCAAATGGTCTTAATTTTTATGTTAGAGACATACAGACATTGATTCTAAATGAGGTATGCAAACTTTCTGGGGTATGTATAGCAACATCAGATACATCTTAAAGAAAAGAAAAGAATAGAAGAATCATGACACTGAGTTGAGAGTCAAAACAAGTAACTCTGTTGTACGTAAGTACAGACCTGTTGCCTCTGGTTTGACTCGAGTTAGCAAGATAAGTCGCTTTGTTGTACGCCGGTACAGACCTGTCACCGCTGTCTTGCTAGCTTTAAAAATAAACTTTAAGACAAACTAAGACACTCTGTTGTATGTAAATACAGACCTGTGTCGTTTGCCTTTTAAAGAAAGTTTGCAATACCGAAAAGTTATAATCATTGTGTGTATGCCTGGATCATAAAAGTATGTCTAAGTATGAGTCACGTAAGGTAATTTCTTGATAAATAAAAAGGCCAAGGGATATCCAAAGTGTAACATGTTTAAAGGGAAAATAATACCAACAATCGTCTAGAAATGTGTGTCACGACAAACAATAAAAGGAATCAAAAAAATTCCTAAGTGTGAAAGTAAGATAATGAAAGTGATTATTTGACACCGCTATCTGATTAATCCTTTCTTTGACTATTCTCGCCAAAAATATTCTGTTAGTGTAAAGTATAGGTTGTACATTTTAAAAATATTGTAGATTAGTTTAAGTTTAAATTTTGTTCAAAATTTTAATTTACTTTATTCCTTTTATTTTATTTTATTTTATCTTATTTTATTTTATTTAGGAAAAAGGTCAAAGTTACTGAGGATGCATTCTTAGTTGAATAAATAAACATTATGTGAAAATCTTGTGCTTAGTGTAAATAAATTTTGCATAGTTTGTTCCGTGACACGAAAAAGTTGGAAAAGTTAAGAAAGTTGAATTTAATTCAAAGATTATCAAAATTTTCAGTTAAATTCGAATTTAAGCCAAAGTCAAATGTTACATTCGAATTTGGCAGTAAATTCGAATTTGGACACAAATTCGAAGGTAGGTAGTATATATAGGTCAACAGTGAACATTCATTATTCACCTACATTCGATTTTAACCTTCGAGTTTACTACTGTGTGCGACTTCGAGTTTAGCATTTGAGTTTATCGTATTCGAATTTTCTCCTGTTTGTCGAATTTTGTCCGTTTGTATTCCAATATATCACCAAATCTAGGTATAATCAACATCATTATACAAGATTTAGGAAATTTGAGCCAAAATCGACTAGATTTGAGGATTTAGGGGTTTTGAACTTTGTGATTCAAAATCACAAAGTTTAATTGGTGAAACTTCAAATAAGTGTTAAATATCTTCGATTAGAACCTATCAGGACTAATGAATGTGATTTTCTAAGTCTAAAATGGTTTAAATCTTGGAGTTTTGATTTGAAAAGGCCGACATTCGAGTTTGTTCATAGATTCGAATTTGTCCATAAATTCGAACATATCATTAAACTCGAATTAAGGTCAATTTCGAACATGTTATTCGAATTTGTTATTAAAATCGAAATGTTTGAATAATTTTTAAGTCAAGCTTGTAGAAATTCATATGTCTTGGATTTTGAACTTACATAAGTTCAAAATAAAACAAATTTGAATTTAAACAAGTTTATTTTTATTTTGTCCCTTCTAATATATTTTATACTTAAATGTGCAGATATGGAGAATAGAGCTTTCATTCAAAAGCATAATATGGTCGTGACCGTGAGCTACCTGAAGCTCAGGCATTTCGCCAAATGGTGGATTTTTTGGCTGCTTCAAGGGTGTCGTATGCCCTTTCGCATAATGTGCAGATCGTGCTGCCTTATGTTAGGCAATTTTGGGATCATCTGCAGGTCGACTGTACAGTAACTCCGACAGTATTGCGGACAAGGATCGCCGGACAGCCTCTCGTGTTCTTCGCCGATATGTTGCGCAGGGTTTTGTAGTTGGGAACAGCCGAGCAGGAAGCTGGGCCAATTGACTTCCCGTTGGAAGTTAGGCAAGCACCATTCTTAAGGATGGGGTATGGCCTTGATGTGGCAAAGGCATCGTACATGAAAAGTGGTTTAATAGGGCAGTGGAGGTATCTGGCACATGTCTTCATGGTGTGCTTCGCTCCAAAGAAAGCCGGTTTTGACTACATCGTGTCGAAGAGGCAATCGGCAATGATAGCATAGGTTTACAACCAGAGGTTTAGTTACTCCGAAATGTTCTTTGCGGAGGTTGTTCACCAAATAACAGCTCCAGCAAGAGAAAGGTTTTTGATGTATCCTAGGTTCCTTATGATGCTGATCAGACACTTTTTGCCCAACCTGCCGCAATTTCCAGAAATTTAGAGTGTCGCCGTGATTGACAAGAGGATTTTTGCATATTGTCAAGCGCACAATGCCCGTAGGGGTGAATTGGTTAGACTGCTAGATGCACCACTTTTTGGTGCTGTGGTGAATCCTGATTTTGAAGCCCTGGAAGGTGCGAACTGGGCTGGGGAAGTTCAAGTACAGCAGCAGCCGCAACAACAACAGCAGAGGCCTCAACAACAACCAAGAAGGAGGCAGAGAGCTCAAATTAGACAGACTCAGGCTTCATGGCCTTCAATGAGCAGAGTGCAGGAGTCAATGGAAGCAGGTCCTCAACGGATGCTGCGAGTCCTTCAGTTGTAGCCCCCGTAATTGATCCACGGGTAGAGACTTTGGAAGAGATTTAGGCTCAAGGCTCGCATGCTCAAGAAGAGATTACCACTGAGCTTGTTGGTGATATTTTGGAGCCTCCAACTACTATTGATGATCTTATGCGAGATATAGATGATTATCAGCCAGAGGAAGAGGGTCAGGCAGTGACCACCTCTGAGTCATCATCACAGGAAGTAGAGGAGATTAAGGTTGAAGCACCGAGAGAAGAGATGAGAGATCCGGTTGTCCGAATAGGCAGATATGGATCCAGAATAGTGGTTATTGATGAAGAAGCAGAAAAGAGAAGAGCATCGAGAGATTCCGATGAAGATGACTCTGACTTTTAAATTGAGGATACTACTCCTTTGGTGCCTAGGCAGAGGGCCAAAAGGCATCGATTTATGCAGAGAGCTTCCTCTACTTCTGCTTCTGAGCCTGAAATTCCAACCGCTCAGCCATCCGCTCAAACATCCATTCCACCACCACCACCACCACCACCCGTTCAATCATCAATTCCACCACCAATCACCCCGTCACCTATCACATCCATTCCATCCACCTCATCCACCTTCACTGACAACCAAAGGTTTTCTGAGCTCAGAAGCAAGGTAGATTTCTAGCAAGTCCAAATATTTCAACTCACTAAAGCTGTCGGCGAGCTTCAAGCACATAACGTAAATATCGATCAAGAAAATCTCGAAATGAGAACATTCGTCGCTAATCAGGCTGCAGAGATCCAAACTATGAGGTCCCTCATTGAGCAATTAATGAAAAATCTAAAGGCTCAGGGGGAGACTAGTTGCAGGGATACTGAAGAGTTGAGAAGGGAAGATGACGAAGGCAATGATCCCGATGCTCAAAAAGACTGTAAGCCTCCAGTAGATTTTTCTTCTGCTCAACACGCCGAAGTTCAGGGGGAGCCGAGTCAATCTGGAGCTGAAGGAGGTGAAGGAGGTGAAGCTAGTCCCTCAAAGACATTTGAGAGCGAAATGATAGACGCGCTGAGGGAATTAAGGAAGAAGTGATGGAGTTTAATTTTGAGGATGAGATAGAGGAGTTGGAGGAAGGAGAATTCGTGCCGGAGGACGTAGTTGATTGGAGATCCGATGACGAAGTGATAGAGGATGAAGACGACAATGTCAATGAAGTGATTGTAAACTCACAGCCTATCACGGAGTTATATGTCCAAGACAATCACAATGTGATTGATATTGATGAAATCAAACTAGCCTCGGTAGCGGACTCTGAACTTGAAGAAGCTGAGAAAGAGCCATCTAGGGTGAATTGATGAATTTATGGTTCAGGAAAGAAGAAAAGAAGACAGAGCCGAAGATGAAGAGAAGAATGAGAGTTCCGGGCTCCGAATATCTTTCTGGTGGAATTATAAGCTGGTTCTTTGACAGAGAATTGCAGCTATTTATATTGAAAAGGAGAGATGGACTTCAATACTTGAGGCGAACACTGAAAGTATTCAACACACTGCCCAAGGTTGAAGTGAAAGAGTTAGCTTGGAAAGAGCTAATTAGTATTGGTGACGACCCGTATGCTGAAGTGATTGCGAAGATTATAAGAAAAGAGGGTCCGTCAGGTAAATTTGAAAGGCTCAAGCCGAGGACCGGAAAGAGAGTCGAGGACGAGTCGAGAATAGATCCTCATACAGGTAGGCCATGGGCCAGAATGGTGTACAAACCTGTAAGATGTTTGAAGAAGGTGCCAATGAAATCGATGCCACAAAAGGTTTTAAGTAACATGAAGTGGTGGTATATCGAAAATGAAACTGCTGAAGCTGTAATGGAAGATGCACAAGACAAAGGTATTTTGAGAGTGTATGATCCACTGCACTTAATAAATCTATCAAAGGACGACCTGAAGAAGCTACATGATCAGCGTATCTTCTTCCACGAAGGATGGAGATCTGAAGCCAGGAAGTTCCAGAAGATAGTGAGAATATGTATAATTATAGGTCTATATGCAGGAAGTAGTCTATATGGACCAAGTACTTAGTCAAAATGTAAATTGTTAGAAGCTATCGTCAAGGGGGAGTCTGTTAGTACATCTTGTGTGACAATAGCAGTCTAAGTTTTGATAGCATTTTGTGTAAGTCAAGTTACTTGGTATTGAATATTGACTACTGTTTGATATATGTGATTATATGTGTTTGATATTGGTTGATTGTATGTTTGAACTTGGTGTAATGTATCACAAGAAGTTCAAAGATAAATTTAAACATAAGTTAAAACATAAGTTCAAATATAAGTTTAATATGTGAAGTTCGAATTTATAGGTAAATTTGAATTTGTCAATGAGGACAAATTCGAATGGGCCTTGGGCCTGATTCGAATTTGTCCTAGACAAACTCGAATCTGTCAGTATAATTAAGGGTTAATTCGATTAATTATAAGACTTTGGCAGACGTTTATCAGAGCGATTAGCAAAGGCGATCTCGAACTTGCAAGTTTCCAGAGAGTTGTTTCGGAGAGAATCATCGTGTAGGGGCGTTCGTAGTCGTTCGTCTATCACCGTGGTAGTCTCCGTGTTTCTGTGGTTGTGATCTTACCATCAAGCCACTAACGAGGATTCCGCACTCGTTGGACGGTGTCGCCTCGAGATAGATCCGTGAGAGCAAGACCTTACAAAAAAATCTTCCATAATCTTTTCACATTCTCTCTCTGTGCGATTCTCACACAGTCGTTCAAAACCCTAAATCCTCGTCTTTGTGATCACCAATGGAGTTTGTCAAAGAACACAACTGCCTTCCCTACTCTCTAAAACATGCTGAACTACAGTCATTCCATGATATGATGGATTTTCTACGTGGTTCTAATATTCATTATGCTCTAACTGTCAATCCCACTATATACGTCTCACATATAGAGAAGTTTTGGAAATCAGCCACTGTAAATACTAATGAGGGAGTCACTTCTTTTGCATCAATCATTGATGGTAATCACATTACCATCACCGAGGAGACTATACGCCAACATCTGCATCTTCAAGATGTCACAGGTATATCTGATCTCTCCCTTACTGCTTTACACGAAGGTCTTTGTGAAATCGGGTATAGGGGCCCTACTGATTCTTTTACCTTCTATAAAGCACACTTTGGTCCTAAATGGAAATATCTTGTACATATTATTCAGCAGTGTTTAAGCCCTAAAAGGACTGGTTGGTCTGAATTTTCTTCAAATATTGCCACTGCTTTAGTGTGCTTATCTACAGGCCAACAGTTCAATTTTTCAAATATGATTTTTCAAGGGATGTTAAGGCACCATCCCCTTAAAGAATGGGAATTTTTTTATGTATCCACGATTTTTGGCAGAAATAATTGCAAAATCTTGCAATACTTTTAAATTACATAAAAGCATATATGTTTCCCATAGGCACTCTTTACCTATTATTAAAAGACTTTTGAAACCAAGTGCCAATTTTCACAGTGTGGATGTCCCATTGCCTCATGCAATGCAAGATGTCCATCCAAGAAACAGAGGAGAGGGTCCTGAGCAGGCTCAGCCATCTATTACTGCTTCACCCCTAGGACCCCAACCCACTCCTCATGATACATATATTTCCTCTGCTCCTTCTGCTATACACACCTCCCCAGCCCCTTCACTAAAAATATATAAACGACAAAGGGTTGTAGGAGCTCCTTCCTCCTCAGTCCAATTCCCAGAGCCAAATAGCTCTATGCAGGGGGACACTCCTGCACAGAATATCGATTGGGAACCCATTGAGGAAACTCCCACCCTCAATTTGGAGGTGAACATTCCATCAGAGGATGTTCATATGGGATTTGTGGCTGGTGCTACTGATGTCTCTGCACAAGGGGCACAAGACAGTACCAACATAACTAAGACCACACCCATGGCAATAGAGGGTGTGCAAGCACCTTCTGGAAGTCCCCAGTACCAAGAACAAAGGGGCCCAGATTTTTCTACTTCTGGAATTGATGCCAGTGATAGATCTCAAATCCCACTATCATTTGCAGATCTTGAGGCTAGTTTGCAACTAATGGCATTGACGGATTAACAACTGAAACCTGTTGTAGCCATTTTGGAACATTACAAGTCCATTATTGCTGCACAGGGATCACAAATCACAGCTCTGCAATAACTCACAACAGCCCAACAACAAAGACTTGATCAGTGTCACCTTGGGTTTACGTTATGTGGTAACAAGATCATACAGCTCGAGAAGATAGTTCGATCCCTGCTTGCAAAGGTTTTTGGTCCCTCTGATCAAACCAATGCATCCAAAAAGGGGGAGAATCAGGAGATCCCACTTCCAGTCCAAACAGCTTCAACTTCTCCAACAACAGCTTCACTTTCTAGGCTAACAGTCCCAACAGTTTCTCAAGCTGTTAGTCTAGAAGCTCAAGTTGTTCCCATCAGGCCAAGTGGAGTGTTCATCAGATAAGGTCCTCAAGCTCCTGCCCCAGAAGTCCAAGCCACAGTATCAGCTTCCAAGAACAAGGGAAAGGGCATTTTGATTGAGCCTCCAAAGATTAAATTTATTTCTAAAGAAGCCCAAGTTGCTCATGATGCTGAGTTGGCTAGAAAGTTGGCAGAAGAATAAGATCAGATCCTAGACCAGCAAACCCATGAGCCAATGGGAAATGATGAAACCTTAGGAGCTTACCTAAGAGGGTTTGTGGTCAAAGAGAGCCAGAAGAAGAGGAAAAGGCCAACAGGGCCTTCAAAGGCAGAACACAAAAGATTTTTGATCAATTTCTCTACAACAGCTGGTATATCGAAGGTTATTGCTCAAACCTGGTCAACTGAGAAGCTTCAGGTTCTATATGACAGAGAAAAGGAAAAGGAAAAAGAAAAAGCCTCCAAAGCCTCCCAACAAGTCCAAGATCAACAAGAACTAGCTCAAACTATTACTGATGTTCCTCAACCTGAATCTATCCAACAAGCAAAGTTTGATCAAGTTAAGAGAGTGTTGTTTGACCAACAACTACAAAAGGCTATGGAGATTGAAAAGACCCTCGACCAGGATGACTTCTCAAAACCTCCAATTACTTATTCGTATGCTAAGTCAATGGATGACACTGATTTAGTATATGACTTTGTAATCAAAAGAGAAGCTGGTCCAGAGGAAGAATACAAGAGTCTAATCCAACTGGTTCAAAGATTGACTAGAGATGAGCTGACACAAATGCATAATATGGAACTGCCAGTCACTCTAGGTCACCAATTGTATGGGTTCAGACAAATTTGAAAGATCTCAGAAGCATTTTTGCCCAGAATCCACCAGAGTGGATATAGAAGCTGTCAAGGAAATGAAGATTGTACAGGTTGATTTATATGCCAAATCCATTACATATAGACTCAAGCTTGGAGACAGATCCAACAGATTCTACAATTTTGAATTCCTTGATCTGCCAAAAGCATGGCTACTCCAGATGAGCTCTATGAAGATTGAATGTGATAAAAATGGAGTTAAAGAGAGAATTCATAAAGGCTATAAGGCAGAAACTTTCACAGTTGTAAGTTTTTTGATGCCTTAGTTTGTATTAACAGTTTTACTTTGCTTTATTTCCTTATTTGATAGAAACTTAAAGTCTTGTGTAAAGAAATTAAGTTAGGGGGAGATTGTTGAGAAATAATCTAAGTATGTCAAGCTGTTAGTTAGATTTCTCAAGCTGTTAGTAGTATTTCTGTGTAATTACAAAGTTCGAGCTGCCAGTTCAACAAACTCAAGCTGCTAGTTCAAAAGTTCAAGCTGCCAGAGTTAAAAGTTCAAGCTGCTCAACAGATTGATAACAGAAAGTGCTGAAATTCAGGAAGTGATATATATTTCAAGATTTGAATATCTTCCAAGCATATATACTACCAGAGACTAGGTCTTTCTATTGTAAGTGTGTGCAAGTCCTGTAATCATGGTACTTTATTGTAATTGCTTTCTGATAAGTTTCTCAAGCCTCTAAGGTTGTAAAACCCTAAGAACAATTAGTGTTCTTCGTCTAATCAAACAGATTAGAGGTGATTGTAATTAGATTTTTGGCAATATAAAGGTTTTGATATTGGTTATATTTATTTGAGTATCTGTTCTTTATTGTTCTGAAAGTTTTCTTAAAACGGTTAAGTGTTATTCCACAAACTTCTTAATATTGGACTTTGATTCAAAACAAGGTTATTGGTTTGAACTCTGATCTATTGAAACCGGTTAATCTTAGGTGATTTTGATCCTGTCATATTCTCATCTCTGAAATTCTCATCTTTGGAAATCATAATCATTCGGTTGGTATTGAATTTATGTTCTTAATTGTTTGTGTATAATTGTTGATTGAAATTACAAGAATTACAATTGGTATCAGAGCATAGGAATGATTTTTTGATTGAGAAAAAATTTAAAAACTACAACTGTTCTATCATTTTTTTTTCAGAAATTGAAAATTCGATTAGGGTTTTTGATTTTGTTAATCTTAGTTGTTGTAATTTGGATCGAAGGAAGGTATTTGAAAATCGATCAGATCGATCATAAACTTAATCAGTAATTCCAAACACATAAAAAGATTTAATGATTTTTCTGAATTTTCGAGAATTAACTGATATAGCTGTGAGAGCAGAAAGGATAGAAGAAGAAGAAGTTTTGGTTCAAGAAATCTTAAAAGATGATATGCCTGTACCGACGGTTGAAAAGCCTGAGGTTGCGGTACAAGTTAACAAAGAAGAGATGGAACCGTTTCATGTGGAGAGTGTTATTCCACCAGATGTTACGGAGCTGAATGAAGTAGAGATAATGGATAGGTTCTTCAACGAATATGTCATAGAAGATGAATCGCAAAGACAACATCAATTGAGGTTTGAAGCTCAAAAGATTGTGCAAAGAGAGATTAATGACATTTTGGTTATTCTTAATGAGGAAGAAGTTAGCAAAAAGAAGAAAAAGGGGTTAGAGCTTTCATCAAAGAAATCTGTTGAATATACAAGAAAAGGGAACAAATTGCCATACCTCGAAGATTACTTGGAAAAGAAGATTTTCTGTAAAAGACAAGCTCCGTGTACTTTCCTGAAGTTACTAAGAGTTCTGGAACCTAACAGACCACATTTGGCTAACTATGCTAGTTTCCTACAGAATAAAGCTCAGCGTGTTGATCAAGTCAGAAGTGAATATAGAATTGTTGATCTGGTCAAGATAGAAAAGGATCCCTTTGTGAAGATTTTTTATCCTACTTTCATAGTGACAAGATCAGATGGAAACACGTGCAAGTTTACTGAAGCCGACATGTTCTGGATGCACTTAATTGATATTGAAGATTTTTTCGATGAATTGTGTTGCAACAAAAGGAATGAACATTGTAGGTTTGCGCTGAAGACACTCTTTCATTTTATGCACATTAAACTGGTGCTTATGTCGGTGCAAGACCTTCAGATAGGTGTTGAAAGAGGAATGCGAAAGATCAATGTTACTCCACCGAATAGAGTTATCAAGTTTGCAAGAGAGTTAAAAGAATATCAAGTGATTATGGTGAAGCGTCCTGCTGTCATGTACAAAGATAAAGATCGAAAGCTGAGAGCCATGAGAAGCATTGAGCTAAACAAATTTTGTGATGGAACGCTTCAGAAAGTTATGAGTGGGTTGAAAGGCAAGTTGGTTGCTGATAAGAAAAGGAAGACGAAGAAAGGAGCTGTTGGAATGTCTTTTTGTTGATGGAATATAAACTATAGGGTCTGTTTTGTAATTAGTTAATAGTTGTATAAATGTATATAAATAGAATGTTGACCTCAAAATAGAATATCTCTGACAATTACATTTTGCACGCATAGATTTCAGAGAGAGGGTTACTGTATACGAAGCTTCCATTTCACCATTTTGTAATCATCAAATCTGCAATATAATCATTCGGTTAGTTTTGATTCCAGTTATTGTTCTTGATTATTGATATTGTTGTTTGATTGATAAGAAACTGTAATTCACAATTGGTATCAGAACATCTAGGGGTGAATTTTGATTCTGAAATTGATAATTACGAACTGTTGTTGAATTTTTTTTTTGAAAACCCTAAAACAATCAAGGGTTTTTAATATGTTGATCATACAATCTGAAATTTGGATCGAAGGAATAGGATAAGTAGTCGATTCAATTGACTATAATCTTGTTTTGATTCATCAAACACAGATAAAGATCTAGTGATTTTTCTGAAATTTTGAAAAACCCAAAGTTTATCACTGTTCTATTGAAAAAGTCACGTCTAGATCTATTTTTGGACAATATTGTTTAACAAAAAGTGTTTGTAATCATAATCCTCACCTTCGATTTCAATTTGAGTGAAAATGGCTAAGTTTTTCGAATTAATTTGAATTTCAGACTTGAATAATCTGAAAAACTAAGAAACTCGATATACACATAGTTTATGTGCGATTTGAGTTGACAACAAGTGTCAATCGAGTTGACAACAAGTGTCAATCGAGTTGGAATTGTTAAACAATCGAGTTAACTTGAGTAAATCGAGTTGACATGATTAATCATTCGAGTTGACTTGCTATTTAGTCGAGTTGACTTGCAATTTCATTCGAGTTGACTCTCAATTGAATTAAGTTAGACTATCAATTCGAGTTGAACTGAAAGTTAATTCAAGTTTCATAAATACTTGATTCGAGTTTTTCAGAAACGTAATTCGAGTTTTTCACAAACTTAAATCGAGTTTCTCAGAAACTTAATTCGAGTTTCTCAGAAACATCATTCGAGTTTCACAAGTGCTTAATTCGAGTTTCTCAGATACATCATTCGAGTTTTACAAGAGCTTAATTCGAGTTTTATACAATCTTATTTGAGTTTAACTCAAAGTTAATTCGAGTTTCACTCAAAACTAATTCGAGTTTCACAAAGTTCATTCGAGTTTAACACAGCATCAATCGAGTCTTGCATAAGTCATTCGAGTTTTATCATTGTTTGATTCGAGTTGAGTATTGCTTCTAACAAGTTACTTTGTTATAGATTCAAGTTGATCATTTGATACTAATCTTTCTTTCAAAGGTTGATCAACTTTCAATTGTTGATCAACAATTCAATTTCAATCAAAGTTCATCAAATCTTGGACAGTTTCCAAAATATCAGTCACAATGTCAAAAGACGCTCTAGCAATGGGATCAGAAACCAAACCCCCAATTCTTTATCTGGGAGAATACGTACAATGGAGGGAGAGGTTTCTAGAATTCATAAGCTTTCATGATCTATCGGAAGAAATGTTGAAATCCTTAACAGATGGACAAGCAACATTCATGGAAACAATCCCTGGAGTACCCACAGGTAATCCCCCGATTCCACCAAGGACAGTTGAGGTTACCAACCTGACTGAGGCACAAAAGAAAAGAAAATTAGGGGATAAAACTGCCAGGAAATTATTACTGATCTCAATCCCCAATGACATTTACACATGTCTCACAAAAACCGCCAAATCCATATGGGATGAGGTGTGTAAACTTATGAGGGGATCTGACAGAGCTGCAACAAACAGAGCTAGAAACTGATGACATTCGAGAATTTTCGAGCTCGTGAAGGAGAACTACTGGAAAACACTTACCTGAGGTTTGTGAGTTTGGTAAGTGAAATGAAAAGAAATGGAGTGACAAAGTCCAACCTGGACATAAATGTCAAGTTCTTAAATGTACTGAACCCTGAATGGGAGAAGTATGCCCTGATTATCCAGCAGACAAAGGACATTGAAGAAATGGATTTTCATATGATTTTTGAGAACCTCAATAACTACCAAGAGGTTGTATAGAGGAAATTATCAGGCAAGAAGAAATCCGAGAAAGAGACTGCTGACCCATTGGCTTTACTGGCAGAACAGAAGTACAAATATAAGTTGAAAAAGGAGAAAAGGGCAGTACTCAGCAGTACCTCTTCCGAATCAGAAACCTCAGATTCATCTGCAGATTCTGAGATTGAAGAAATGAAAAAGCAGATGGCACTGCTAACTAAAGCATTTCAAAAGAAGTTCTACCGTAAGCCAACCAACAATAAGATGCGCTACAAGACTGGCTCGAGGAAAATTGAGAAGAAGGAAAAATATGAAAAATCTGGAGAAAGCAGTGGAAGAAAGGCTGACAAATATGAAAAATCAGATAAGTCAGCAAAGAAAGATTCAGAGCAGAAATGTTATAACTGTGGAAAACCAGGTCATTTTTCCCGTGAATGTAGACTTCCAGTAGTCAAAAACTCTGACTACTATACATGAAAGGCTCTCTTAGCCAAAGAAAAAGAGGCTGGAAAAGCTCTTATAGCGGAGGATGACCATGGGCTGTAGTTATCTGAAGATGAAGACATCCTAGATGAGGATGCTCATATTTGCCTGAAATCAGAGGTTCTCAATGAGTCAGAATTAAGTGACTCAGCCATGATAGCTGAGGATGAAGTATGGATTGGATTAACAGATGAAGAGGATGAGGAAAGACAAGAGTCTGAGGAGGAAGAGACAGAAGAAGTTGCGTTGATGGCAACTGGAAAAACTGATGATGAGGATAATGAAGATTCAGAGTCAGAAAGATCAGATGGTTTAGACAAGCCAGAGGTAAATTCTAACTCTGACTCTGATATTGATGATTCTTGTGTGCTAGAAGAGAGATTAACTCATATGGCCTTTATGCTTAAGAAATTTGAAAAATCCTTAAAGGCTGAAAAGAAAAATGCTCACTCTTTGGAAAATAAGCTTCGTAATGAACATAAGTTAGTTTTAGATTTTTCCAAAGATAAAGCATTAGCCTTACGAGCAGTTTCAGATTTACAAGATAAAGAAAAAGAACTTCAAAGCAAAATACAAGAAATTAATCATAATATATCTGATCTACAAGAAAGACTGAGAATAGAAGCTTCAAATTTTTCTGTAAAATATCATGCCATTTTTTAAGAACGAACTAAACTTTATGAGAAAATAAAGAAAATGGAAGATGAATTTATCAAAAGAGGGCAAACAGATCAAACCATCTATTTATATCAACCAAAAGACACAGAATTTTATAATTCTAAATCTGGTATTGGTTTGGAAAATCTCAAGTATCTGACAAAGGCAATATCTAGTTCACCAACTTTATATGATGTCAGATATATGAACTTAGGATTAAAAATGACGTTTATGAAAGCATCTGATGAAGTAGAATCTAGTGAAGAAACAAAAAGATTAAGATCAGACAAAATGCAAAATTTTGTTGATTATAACATAATAAAAGAATCAAGTAATAATACTTATATTAAAGAAGAGTACATTCAAACATATTCTGAAAAGGATTTGTCTGAATCCCCTACTCAATCTCAAATGTTATACCTGTTGAGTTTCCTATACCCTTGCTAGGTTAAATTAAAACTTTGCGGAAAATTAAATAACCTAACTATGCAAGAATATAAAACCTTAAGGATCTAACCAAACAAGCTAAGCAACTAATTATTAAAATAAAGAGATGAATAAGAAAAACTAACCTTGAGAAAATTCACAATTTTCTCCACGAAGAACGATTTCACGAACAGCCTCTGAATCGAGCAACAAGCGTCTAAAGCAAGATCGCCTCTAGTTGTTCACACCCAATGAACAAAAGAAAAGATAATTATAACTTTTCTAAGCTCAGATCTCAGAGTCCCAAAAACTGGTATCCCTTGTGATCGTTAGAGAACTTGAAATCGAATGAGCGAGGAATGAAGCAGGCAGGGGCTGCCTATTTATAGGTTTTAGAAACCTACAAAATTTTTTATCCCAAATCCATGTGGGATGGATTGGTGGCCGGCCCCCTATTAGGGTTTAGGGGGTGCCCTGTTGACTATCAACTAATTGCAGTTTAGCCCCTGTACTTCCTCAATTAATTCTATTAGCTTCCGGTTAATTTATTAACTATTAATAAATTAACAAACTAACTCATTAATCAAATTTAATCAATTATTTAGTTTCTAATTAATTTATTAAACATAATAAATTAACAAACTAATTATCACTATATATTTAAGTTAATCATCTTCTCTTTACAATTCATTGCATGCACCCAAAAAGGATCCAGCCTGATAACAATATGTTTACAAATAATTGTGACTTAGACACTAATTCCAACAGTCTCCCACTTGGACAAGTTGTCAACTATTTGTCTAAACACATTCTATTACCAGCCTTCCTAGCTACTCGATACAGCTGCCGAACTCTGAATCATATCAGAGCTAATCCTTTCGATAAGGGATCAACTATTCCTTCGTTCTCTGATATCGTATGAAACTAAGACGTGGATTATGATCAATCTTTTGTTTCAAAATTATGTTTCTGATTTCCGATTAATATGACTATATGAGACTTATTAATTGAACACTTCAATTTTGTCTCGGTCGGGCCCGACACTCTAGAGTCAACGTTTAATCATCAGAGGGCCCATAGATATCGCTTTTCCATATAGGCAAAAGGAACGAATAAACTTCGCATACACAGCGCTAGCTAACTAATAACATCGTAACTAGATACATCCGTTATAACTGGCAGTTACGCACAGCGTTTGAATGCACTAAGGTATGACGGACTAGAAAACCACAACTTCAATGTATCTCCGTCTGAAGAATAGAGGATATTATCATCTTGGAAATACTTATGATTTGATTCATGAGGTATCTTTCCAAGTGCGAGTGCCCTATACCCAAATCTCCATTAAGTACCCATGAATGTTGCAGCAATCTCTATGCTATGTCAAACTCTTGACAGTCTACTAACATTCCATGACAGTCTTTATTCAATACTAACTCCCGGTAGTACGAACGACTGAGGTATTTGAATAAAATTAATTACTCTGGGAGTTGGTTCTAAACATGCAATAGGAAACACAACGATAAATTAATAGAAGATGGCAGCACTTTGCAAATAAATAAATCCCCATTATTTAATCACCAAATCCATTACAATTTCAAATCATTGTTACAATGTTTCAAATTCAAAACTAACTACTAAACTTTACATTATCTCGTAATCCTATGCTAACAGCATGACTACAGTGTTTCGGTTGAGAAAGTGGCTTTGTGAACGGATCGGCTGGATTCTCCTCTGATCGCACTCTTTTCACAATCACAAGTCCTTCTTCAACCTTGCTACGAACAAAGTGGTACTTCCGATCAATATGCTTGGACTTTCCATGATCCTTGGGTTCTTTAATCAACGAAACAGCACTTTCGTTGTCGCAGAATATTTTATTGGGGTCTTGAACCGTTGGGACAACTCCAAGATCTCCAATGAAATTCTTCAACCAGATGGCTTCCTTTGAGGCTTCTGAGGCCGCAATATATTCTGACTCGCAGGTAGAGTCTGCCATGGTTTCCTGCTTCGAACTCTTCCACGTCACGGCTCCCCCGTTCAATAAGAACACCCAACCAGATTGTGACCGACAGTCATCTCTATCCGTTTGGAAACTCGCATCGCAATAACCGGTTACTTTGAGTTCATCCTGTCCACCGTAAACCAAGAACTTGTCTTTAGTATTTCTTAAATACTTAAGAATATTCTTGACCGCCGTCCAATGACCTTCACCAGGGTCTTGCTGATGTCGACTCACCATGCTTAAAGAAAATGAGACATCAGGCCTCATACATGTCATGGCATACATTATAGATCCTATGGCCGAAGCATATGGAACTCGACTCATTCTGTCTCGTTCCTCCTGTGTCTTCGGGCTCATGTCTTTACTAATCTTTATGCCATGAGTAAAGGGAAGGTTCCCCTTCTTAGACTTCTCCATACTGAACCTTTTCAGTATTTTGTCCAAGTATGTATCCTGGCTTAGTCCTATTAGACGTCTCGTTCTATCTCTATAAATCTTTATACCCAGAATAAAAGCTGCATCTCCTAGATCCTTCATAGCGAAACATCTTCCCAACCAATCTTTTACACTCTGTAATGTTGGGATGTCGTTTCCTATAAGTAATATGTCATCGACATATAATACCAGGAAGACTACAGTGCTCCCACTGACCTTGACATATATGCAGGACTCATCTTCGCTTCTAGAAAATCCAAACTCTGTGATTTTCTCATGAAAGCAAAGATTCCAGCTTCGAGAAGCTTGCTTAAGTCCATAAATGGACTTCTGAAGCTTACACACTTTCTTAGGATACTTGGTGTCTACAAAACCTTCAGGTTGTGTCATAAACACATCCTCTGTCAATTTCCCGTTAAGGAAAGCGGTTTTGACATCCATCTGCCAGATTTCATAGTCATGAAACGCAGCTATGGCCAGAATTATCCTTATGGATTTAATCTTAGCTACCGGTGAAAAGGTCTCCTCATAGTCAATCCCGTAGGTTTGAGTATAGCCCTTTGCCACCAGCCTAGCTTTGTAAGTGTGTACTTTCTCGTTCATATCCGTTTTCTTCTTAAATATCCACTTACAACCCACCGTCTTTAGACCGGGTGTGGGATCAACCAAGTTCCAAACTTGGTTGCCATACATGGATTCAATCTCGCTATCCATAGCTTCCTTCCATTTGGCTGCCTCAGGGCCTGCCATCGCTTCCCGGTAGTTAGCTGGTTCATCTAAGTCGACTAGTGTACTATCACTAATCATATCATCCTGTTCAATATGGAAACCATAGTAGAACTCAGGAGGATTGCTAACTCTACCGGATCTGCGCAAAGGTAAGGATATGTCATTGGGTTCAACAGGCATCTCAGCCTCATGTTGATGGTCAGTGTTTGCAGTTGGTTCTTCATCGGTAGTATCTTGAATCTCATCAAGATCGATCTTACTCCCACTGTCCTCTTTAGATATTATCTCCTTCTCGAGGAACACTCCTCTTCGAGATACAAACACTACGTTTTCACGTGGTTTGTAAAATAGATATCCAAATGACTCTTGTGGGTAACCGACGAATAGACACTTTTCAGATCTTTGACTGAGTTTGTTAGAGGTCTCTTGTCCAACGAAGACTTCACAACCCCAGATCTTGATATGACCAAGGGAAGGACGCTTTCCCTTCCACATCTCGTAAGGTGTCTTTGAAACTTTCTTGGTGGGTACTAGATTTAGAATATGTGCCGCAGTTTCTAATGCATAACCCCAGAAACTTACTGGAAGTGTTGCTCGACTCATCATAGATCGGACCATGTCTAACAAGGTCCTGTTTCTCCTCTCCGCAACTCCGTTGAGTTGTGGTGTTCTAGGAGGAGTTCACTGGGAAACTATTCCACAGCTTCTAAGATGATTGAGAAACTCGATACTAAGGTACTCTCCTCCCCTGTCGGAGCGGAGAACCTTTATCTTTCTGCCCAGTTGATTCTCTACTTCACTAATGTCTCAAAAGTGTCGGACTTATGTTTAATTAAATAAACATATCCAAATCTACTATATTCATCTGTAAAGGTGACATAGTACCGATTTTCCCCTTTTGTAGCACATCGGAATGGCCCACATACATCTGTGTGGACCAAATCCAATAGTCCTTCACCTCTTTCACACGTTCCTGTGAATGGTGATTTTGTCATCTTGCCCAATAAACAGGGTTCGCATACATCATCCGATTTTAGGTCGAATGATTCCAACACTCCATCCTTTTGGAGTTGGGCGATGCGTTTCTTGTTAATGTGCCCAAGGCGACAGTGCCACAATTTGGACTTATCAATTTCGTTAGAATCAATATTAAATAATAGGTTGTTCTCACACTCAACAGTTTCATATATGTCATTATAAGGACAAGCTTTGAATATAAAAACATGATTCAAATAAACCAAAATACTTCCATTATTATTATCAAAGCTGAAATTGTATCCATCCTTATACAAGGCAAACAAAGAAATGATGTTCCGATTCATATCGGGTGAATAACAGCAATTATTTAAGTTAATCTCTACTCCTGATCTAAGCACGAGCTGGAACCTTCCGACTTTCTTCACAGGTGTGATCTTTCGATTCCCCATGATTAGGTTCTGCTCTCCATGCTTCAAGCTTCTACTTTCCCTTAGTCCTTGCAATACTGAGCAAATGTGAGTACCACATCCTGTATCAAGAACCCATGAATTAGAGATAGAAGTGTTATGGAGTTCGATCATGAACATATATACCTGAGGAGCTGGCCTTTCCGACTTTGCCATCTTTAAGGTCCTTCAGATATGATGGGCAGCTTCGCTTCCAGTGCCCCTTGCCATTGCAGTAAAAGCATACTGCTTCCTTCGGATCTTTAGTAGGCACAATACCGGACTCTGTTCTCCCTTGAGACCCTTTCTTGGACTTTCCTTTTGGGGCCTTCAGGATGACTTCCGTTTCTTTGAGGCCTTACCGACAGTAAGCACAGGGGCCACAGGGGTCTCATCTTTCTTGATGCCCTGTTCAGCGGTTCGGAGCAGATTATGCAGTTCCATAATTGACATCTCCTTCTGATTCATGTTCATCTGATAGGAGAGTACGAACTGATTATAGATGGTGGGCAGTCCAGAAAGAATGATATTGCTGGAGAACTCAGAGTCAAACACCATATTGAGAGCCTCCAGCCGGTCGAAGTACCCCTACATCTCAAGGACGAAAGTGCAGATAGATGTTCCAGGTTTTGGTTTGCAGGCCATGAGGGATCTTACCACATCAAGGCGCTCTTTGCTCGCCTTAGCCTCAAACATCTCTCGCAGCTGCTAATTCATCTCAAAGGCCCATGTATTCTCGAAGGCTTTAGCAAGCTCAGGAACCATGGATGACGCCATGATGCAGGACACTTTGTTTGCATCATCGTAATGTTTATGGTGTGCGTCCATTTCCTCCTGGGTGGGATTCTCATCCAGTGTGGGAATTTGTTCATCGAGAACATACTCCTTGTTCTCGTACCTCAGCGTAAACCTGAGGTTTCTCATCCAGTCCACATAGTTTGGACCGGATAGTTTTTCCCTACCCAGAACGGAAAGGAGTGACAAGTTGGATGCGTGGTTGGGAGCAGGAGTGGGAGTACCAGTAGAAGTAGACATCTGTGAGATAAAGTTTTAGTTAGTATGAAGTATTCCTTAAACAATTTACCCAATTTGAATTAAGGCTAGGATCCATATTTTCGATTCGTTTTATGAAAAGGGTCGCCGTAATCACGCCACGAATTTATTTTAGGTGGACAAACTCTTGTCGATTTCAATCTCTATGAAATTCCTAGATCTTTTGAGATTCATTGAATCTTATCAATGGCATGTTAATCTCGGTTATGCTCAACTACTATCCGTGACTGGGTTGCCGAGGATCACGGACAAGATGGTGAATCTAACCATGCAAAACTGCGTAAGACCCGGCACGGATCAGTCCAGGAATCGCGAGTTCTACATCACCTCCTAATATGTCTCTCACTAGTGTGCCGGTCAATACACACGCTCCACTAACAGTGCATATAGGAGATGTGCATTTTTCATGGATTTGCATACTAATTCACTTTTGATATATCTAAAACGGGATTTTTTTTGTTTTAGTACTTTAGATTATACTTTTAATCTGGACACCATCCTATCAAAAGTCCTCGGTAGATCCATTGAACGCACAGCGAAGCGGAGGAGGTAGGTCAGCGCGAAGCTGTTAAAAACCTACTCCTTTAGGGAAGCAGAGCGACCCGCCTTATACCTCGTTTATAGTTTGTTCACTATAGGTGAGCCGATTTATCAATTGACTGACGATGTAATTAGATTTAAATGATACATATATATATAAATATATATATATATATATATATATATATATATATATATAAAATCAATAATACATGTCTAAATTTCTTTTAAATCTTAGGGGTTTAATTTTAAACTTTTAAAATTAAAGGGTCTATTTTAAACATTTTAAAATTCAGGGTATATTTTAAACAATTTAAAATATTAGGGTTTAAATTAATATTTATTTTTTTATATATATATTTCGGTATCAATATTTAAATAAAATAAGAAACATTTAATTATTAAGTATATATATTAAATCCGAGAATCAGGTTCATCAGCGTACCTATGAGATTCGAGCGTACCCAGCGTACCCTAATATGAATGATCATTCACATATAATTTTTTTTAATAGACATGTATAAGACAACATTATAAGACTTTTTTTCAAAAGGAGCAATATCATATATCTTGTGAATGGTAAAAAAAGATCATGTGAATGGTCATTCACACCATTCACATGGTGTGAAATGACCATTCACATGGATAACCATTCACATAAATACGCATTGAGCATTCACATAATTTTTAAGGACACAGAAAGTGTGAATGTATGTGAAATTCATATATCATGTGTATAACATTAATTTAAACATGGTTATGAGAAAAAAAATTAAAAAAAAAAAGTTTTGTAAGGTTGGTACCTTCGGGTGCACTTGACTACGAGAGGTACCTTTTTGAACCTGAATCTTAAATCCGAAACCTATATATATAACCATATAAATCCTCAAAATTTAAACCTAGGATAATACAAGTTTATCCTAATGATATTCTAAAACCTTTAGGATAAGCACTTAATTTAAATTAATGTAATTTCTAGATAAATAGGATTTATGATAAACCTAGAAAATCAAGCTTATCTCTAAGGCATGTTTATCTAAAACCCCAAAAATCAAACCCTTAATTAAATTAATAAAATCCTAAATTAATAAAATAATAATTTATTTAATATTTTAGATTTATCCATTTAAAACCTTTTAAAAATCCGAAAATTTGAAGATAAATATGAAAAACAATTTTCAAAATTTAGACAATTAATTTAATATTTAAAAACTATTTTAAAAATTAAATAATTATCAAAAAAACGAGTTTTACTCCAAAAATTTCAAAAAATTAATTTTTAATTAATTTTTCGGATTTATTTAATATTTAAAAATTAATTTTAAGTTTAAACAATTTAATTTAAAATTAAAAACACCATTAAAATTAAATCAAAATTCCGAAAATTAATCAAAACAAATTTCAAAATTTAAGAACAAGATTATCATCTCAAAATTAGTGCAAAGCTCGTTAGGTTAACCGCTCTGATACCACTGTTGGGTTTCCTATACCCTTGCTAGGTTAAATTAAAACTTTGCGGAAAATTAAATAACCTAACTATGCAAGAATATAAAACCTTAAGGATCTAACCAAACAAGCTAAGCAACTAATTATTAAAATAAAGAGATGAATAAGAAAAACTAACCTTGAGAAAATTCGCAATTTTCTCCACGAAGAACGATTTCACGAACAGCCTCTGAAGCGTCTAAAGCAAGATCGCCTCTAGTTGTTCACACCCAATGAACAAAAGAAAAGATAATTATAACTTTTCTAAGCTCAGATCTCAGAGTCCCAAAAACTGGTATCCCTTGTGATCGTTAGAGAACTTAGAATCGAATGAGAGAGGAACGAAGCAGGCAGAGGCTGCCTATTTATAGGTTTTAGAAACCTACAAATTTTTTATCCCAAATCCATGTGGGATGGATTGGTGGCCGGCCCCCCTATTAGGGTTTAGGGGGTGCCCTGTTGACTATCAACTACTTGCAGTTTAGCCCCTGTACTTCCTCAATTAATTCTATTAGCTTCCGGTTAATTTATTAACTATTAATAAATTAACAAACTAACCCATTAATCAAATATAATCAATTATTTAGTTTCTAATTAATTTATTAAACATAATAAATTAACAAACTAATTATCATTATATATTTAAGTTAATCATCTTCTCTTTACAATTCATTGCATGCACCCAAAAAGGATCCAGCCTGATAACAATATGTTTACAAATAATTGTGACTTGGACACTAATTCCAACAATACCTGCCATTTTCAATTCTAGAAAAGATAAATTCTGATCTAGAATTGAAGATTAAAAACTTTGAGACAGAGAATAAATCTCTCAAGGCTGAACTTAAAATTATGGAACAAAAGTTACAAAAACAGCCTGAGAACAAAAAGTTGTCTGATCCATCATCTTCAACTTCTCTAGATTCTATCAATTCAGAAAAGGAATTTGATCTGTTTATGAACTCTGACTTCAATTCCTTAGAGGAAATGTTTGTTAAAATTGATGATTTTGTAAAACCTTTACATAACAAACAATCAGATGATCAAAAAGAAACTATTAAAATTCTGCAAAGAATTTCTACAGATTCAATAAAATCATTCTGAAAATTCACCAACTTTACAACAAAAGAAGGAGAAAACAAAAGTAATTTTTGATACTCCTAACTTTAAAAAAGGTGAATCATCTTCAACAGAGAACTCCATTGCTCATAGAGTCCAATCTTCAAAAGGTAATAGAAATTTACAAAAGAAACAAGTTTCTAAGTCTACTAATTCTCATGTTTCTTTATGTCAGATATTATTATGAACGGTTCAAGAAAGGAAGTTTGGAGAAAGAAGAAGAGAGAACAGAAAAACAAGAAAATAAAACAAGAGTGGCGCGTGAAGAAAACTATTGTTACAGATAGAAATAGCAACTTTGAAAACTCTGTCTGTAATAATAAATTTGTTGATAATTCTTGTATAAATTTCTCTCGAACAGACTTAATTGCTTTGAATTCTGGTGCATGTAAACCTTTAATTGTGAAATCTGATAAGCTCGTCTGGCAACCAAAGAAAAGGGACCCATTTTTTAAACAGCAAAAGGTTCCACAGAAAATTATTTCAAAAACAGTTCCACCAAGAATTGTACAAAAGTGGATACCTAAAAGAACTGTTCAAAAGTGGGTACCAAAATCATCATCAATTGTTAAGCTAAAAGTCATATCTGATGAGAAAACAAATAATAAATAGCATGATTTACCTAAATCAAAAGTACCCAACTACAAGTGGGTACCTCATGTGCTATTTCGTCTTATAGGTAAACTATGTATAGTATCTTGACTCCGGATGTTCGAAGCATATGACCGGACAAAGAGACACACTCACGAACTTTGTAGAAACGTTCTGTGGGACGGTTAGATTTGGAAATGATCAGTTAGACTTTCTCGATTAACATTTTAGTTAACATTTTGGGACGGTTAGACACACTCACGAACTTTGTAGACATACTGGCAGGAAACAGGAAAACCAATCTGTACTCCATTGATTTAGCCTCTATTAATCTGAGAAAGATGTTTGCTTACTGTCAAAAGCTACATCTAAAACAGCATGGCTATGGCATCATCGTCTTTCACATCTGAACTTCAATGAATTAACCAACCTAGCAAAAGGTGGGTTAGTTAAAGGGCTACCAACTCTCAAATTCCAAAAGGAGCAGTTGTGTGCCGCATGTGAAAAAGGAAAGATGACAAGAGCTTCACACAAATCCAAAACCGAACACTCATCAACGAGAGCACTGGAATTACTACATATGGATTTGTGTGGACCAATGAGAGTACAAAGCATTAATAAGAAAAGATACGTATTGGTGATAGTTGATGAATATTCACGGTACACATGGGTTTTCTTCCTGAGGTCCAAATCAGATGCGACCGAAATCGTCATAGACTTTATCCGGAAAATTCAAGTGAAGTTGCAACTTACAATTCAATCAATCCGCTCAGATAACGAAACATAATTCAAGAACAAATCGCTTGAATCATTTTTGAATTCTGTAGGAATCACACATCAGTTTTCAGCTGCTAGAACTCCACAACAGAACGGTGTCGTTGAACGAAGAAATCGGTCACTAGTAGAATCAGCTAAGACGATGCTGGCGTATTCAAATCTACCGTTATTCTTATGGGCCGAAGCAGTTGCAACAGCTTGTTTCACACAGAATCGTTCAATCATCAATAAAAGATTTGGAAAGACTCCTTATGAATTAATAAATAAAGAATACCTAATATTAAATTTTTCCATGTCTTTGGATGTAGATGCTTTATTATAAACGAAAAGACAACCTTGGAAAGTTTAATCAAAAGGCAGATGAAGGTATATTCATCAGCTATTCAAAGGATTCAGTCGCTTTCCGTGTCTACATCAAGCGAACCAAGACAGTCAACGAGAGCGTCAACGTCAAATTTGATGAAGGAGTGGTAATGGCTTCTGAACACACCAGTTCAGGACCCAAACCTAAGAAGCAGACTTCAATGGAGTCACCTGAACAGAATGCTGAAAATTCTGAATTACATAAATTGTTTGAGAATTTTTATGAAGACTACGTTGAGAAGCCCAAAACTAATGTTCTAAATTTGGTGTCTGACAGGATTACTGAAGATCCCGTCGTAGTCTCTGATCATTATGCATTAACAAGTATCAGAAGAAACTGGAGAAGCCTCAACAACAGATGTGCACTTGCCAACTGATAGTGCACAACCCATTGAACCTCCAAAATCTTCTGAAACCCCCTTAACATCCGAACATTCAGAAGCTCCTAACTCAGATACCCTACCAACTACATCTGAAGTAACCCCCCGACCTACATATTTAGACCGTAATCCCAATCAAGACCACATAGAACCGTATCCACATACTTTCAAGTGGACGAGAAATCACCCCATAGAAAACATTATTGGTGATCCATCTACTTCAGTCCAAACCAGAAGAGCCACAATAAACGTGTGCCTATTTTCAAATTTTCTAAGCAAAATAGAGCCTAAGAATGTGAAAGAAGCACTTCTGGATGATGATTGGATTGTTGCGATGCAAGAAGAACTGAATCAGTTCGAACGGTTAAAGGTCTGGAGACTTGTTGAGCGCCCTAAAGACAAACCAATAATAGGCACGAAGTGGATCTTTAAAAACAAGAAGGACGAACATGGAGTAATCATTCGCAATAAAGCTCGCCTCGTTGCCAAAGGATACAGTCAACAAGAAGGGATTGACTACGATGAAACGTTTGAACCTGTTGCACGAATAGAAGCGATTAGAATGTTTTTAGCTTTTGCCGCTCACAAAAACTTTACTATTTATCAAATGGATGTTAAAACTGCGTTTTTAAACGGGGAACTAATCGATGAAGTATATACATATCAGCCCGAAGGCTTTACTGATCCTTCGAAACCTGATCATGTATATATTTTAGATAAGTCACTGTATGGCCTTAAACAAGCACCGCGTGCTTGGTATGATGCACTTTCAACATATCTGTTGAAATGTGGATTCAACAAAGGTGCAGTTGACACAACCCTGTTTATAATACGTCAGGGGCCGGATATTATAGTAATACAAATATATGTAGATGACATAATATTTGGGTCTACAAATCCTGAATTTTGTAAGAAATTTGCATTTTTAATGTCCCAAAAATTCGAAATGAGCATGATGGGAGAAATAAATTTTTTCAGTCAAAATATATACAAGACATGTTAAAGAAATTTAACATGGTTAACAGTACTCCTATGAAAACTCTCATGGCTCCGGATTCAAAGTCAAAACTCGATGAAGACATTTCGGGGAAACCTGTAGATGTGACTCATTATCGAGGTATAATTGGGTCATTAATGTATTTAACAGCAAGTAGACCGGATATTATGTTTGCTACATGTGTGTGTGCTAGATATTAGGCGAACCCTAAAGAATCACATTTAACAGCTGCAAAAAGAATTTTAAGATATATCAAGGGAACCCCAAACCTTGGTTTGTGGTATCCCAGAGAATCATCATTCAATCTAACTGCTTTTTCTGACGCTGATCACGCAGGTGATAAGATGGACAGAAAAAGTATTGTCTGGAATCCCGATGCCTTAAACAGAAAATCACAAATTTTTATAATTTCTGACAAAATGTTATATTTTTTCTACTTTGCATGATTTCATTTGTTTACCTGCATTGTCTAACATGATTCTTATTTGTGTACAGGTTTCAAATGGCATCTCCAAATCATTCCCAGAATTCTAATTCATCCGATTCCCATTCATCCTCCAACCATACACTAGTATCTACACCCGTCCGATCAACCTCAGTTGCAAGACCTTCATCTTCAACCATCATACCTGATAACCAACTTGTTAAACCCAAACATTGCCTGCCTTTCAAAGACAGTAACCACCGTTTGGATACAAAGGTCATATAAAGTTAGTCACCCTATCATAGTAGATATTCTCAAAGGCCATCCTTTGGGATATCTTCTCCAATACAAACCTTCAATCCCACAAGTCTACCTTCAACAATTTTGGCATACAGTCAAATTTGTTCCTGCTGATGGTAACCATCATTTCAAAGTTACCATTGATCAATACAAACCCAAAATTACTCTAGCCAGACTTCGCCACAACTTGTTTCTCCCAAGACGGATAGATACAGTTAACTTTCCTAAGTTAACTGATTTTGAAGACTTTGTTTCCGATGAGGAGCTCGTTCATGACTTAATATGCTTGGGTTACTCAAAATCACTTCCTAAAAGCTCCAAGTTTCATCGAAATGGCTTAAATGGAGAATGGTACACGTTATTTGGGATCATAAATAGATGCATGACGTCTAAACATACAGGAATAGACAGGTGCATCATTCACTGTCTAAGGATCTTCCATGGTATTGCTTTCAATAAGCATTATGACTATGCTCAATGCATCTGGGAAGACCTCAAAGAGATCGTACTTGCGAAGACAACGAACAGATCAAGGAAGTTTGTTCCACTTCAGAGTTTTATTCAAATTCTTATCCGAGGGATACTAAGGGCAAATGAGAATATACCAAAAAGATCTAACTCTAACCGATGCCCAGACTATGTGATGATGAGTTTACATGAGGTGCCGGATTCTCCCAATGCAAATATCATGCCGATTCCTGAATCTTTGTTAAAGTATGCAGATCCAGAAAGTGAGAATGTGAAGTTGTATAGGATAGATCATGCTCCAATAGAGACCGAAGAACCGGGTTCTCTTACCCAAGGAGTGATAGGAAGAGAGGAACTTCAGCAAGGGGCTGAAGTTCAGGGAAGCCTACAGGAGAGTGAGGGAGTAGAAGTAGTGAGGGGTGGTGAGGAAGAAGCTGGGAGTTCTGATTCTGAGCGTACATTGTAAAATATACAAGAGGGAGAAGAGGAAGGAAATGATGATGATGATGGTGGTGGTGGTGATGGTGATGATCATAATGAGGGAGGGGTTGCTTTGATGGATGTAGTTAATATTGCTCAGGAGAGTGTGAGGGATGAACTTAACCTAGAAAGCCGGGATTTACCCACATCTGCTGTTAGCTCCCCTATGGGAGTTAGCATTGAAGAGGTTAGTATCCCACTGACAAGTGCACACCCAACCATCCACTCAGTCTCCTCTCAACGGGAGACTGTTTCATTTGAGCACCGAGATGAACCACAAATTCTATCCGAAACTCATTTGGACTTGATGGATATTAAAATAAGTACACAACTGCACGAGTGTACAACTTTCATTCAAGCACAGATTCTAGAACCTATACAGATTAGGACACTTGAGTTGACTTCATCTGTTGAAGTAAGTGCGGTTGAACTTAGTGTTCCCACCGGAACATCCTTAGCTTCGAAAGCATTTGTTGCTCCGTCGCTTGAAGAGGGTGGAAGTCCAGTCAGAGCGACAACTCTGCCAACTCTGAGTACTGGCCACACAGAAGTTCTTTTCAATAGTTCAACTTTTGTGACAACTGGAAGTCTAAGTGACCCAGTGGTGAATCTTTCCCCGTTTGTGACTGAATCGTCTTTAAACCAAGCCTTAAATGCAGCTGTTGCAGGAGTGAACAATCATGTCTCTGCTCAGTTATCTGAAGTGATGGCAGAGATGTCGAACATTCATAAATTTTTGAAGGGAAAGTCAGTGGCTGAAGAATCTGTCAAGCAATCTAATCCAAATCACGCAATCGATGAATTGAGGGAAGAGCTAAAGGATTTTGTTTTTGAACAATTTGATGAAATGAGAGAAAGGATGATAAGTTTGGAAAGTACGGTGATTACTGCTCTGGGTAATCTTTCTGAGAGGGTCGCGGCTGTCGAAGAGACGTGTATGGCGCAAGCTTCATCATCTAAACGTAAGCATGATGAGCATGATGAAGACTTCGATGATGCTCCTCATGAGGGGGAGAAGAGGAGAAAGCTTGCTGAGCCTACACCAGGGCTTCTAATGATTACATATCCTGAAAAAGAGACAGAGGTGAGAGAGAAAGAAGCAGGGAGCTCAAAAGAACCTGCTGATGTACAAAGTGAGCTGGGATTGATTCTTCATGAAGATGTTCCAGTTCCTTTGAACATTCAGTCAGATATCTACAACTTTGAGGAATATAATGATTCAGATGATGATGATCAAGCGGTTAAGGAACAGATGTTAATGATTCAAGGTTTAGAAGGAGAGAGAGAGAGAGAGAGAGAGAGAGAGAGAGAGAGAGAGAGAGAGAGGAGTATGTTGAATTATCTGAGGATGATGATGTGATCACTTTGACCGATATTGACTTTCAGGGTGAAAGAATTGAAGAAGAAGAGGAGTTAGTTTAGGAGATTTTGAAAGAGTCTATACCGACACCGACGGTTGAAAAGCCTGAGGTTGTAATTCTAGTAAAAGAGGAAGTTGAAGAGTTTCCAGTAGAGAATGTGGTTGTTCAAGAAAGAGTTGAATTGAATGAAGTGGAGGTTATGGAAAGATTTTTTAACGAATATATTTTGGCAGATGAGTCGCAGAAGCAACACAGACTCAGATTTGAAGCCCAACAGGTAGTACAAAGAGAAATAAGGGATATGCTCACATTGTTGAACAAGGATGAGATAAGTAAAAAGAAAGTGAAGAAGTTTGAGCTGTCTGCGAAACGATCAGCTGAGTTCATCAAGAAAAGGAACAAACTGCCATATCTTGAAGACATTTTGGAGAAACGAATTTTTTGTAAAAAACAAGCTCCTTGTTTATTTCTTAAGTTGTTTAGGGTTTTGGAGCCGAACATGCCAAATCTTGTTAATTATGCAAGTTTTCTGAGGAACAAGACTCAAGTGGTTGATAAAGTGAAGAGTGAGTTCAGGATAGTTGATTTTGTCAAAATTGAAAAAGACAGATTCGTTCAGATCTTCTATCCTACATTCACTGTCACAAGAGCTGATGGCAATACATATACTTTCACCGAAGCAGATATGTTTAATATGCACCTGGTCGATATTGAAGATTTATTTGATGAGTTGTGCAGAAATAAGAGAAATGAGCACTGCAGATTTGCTTTAAAGACAATTTTCCACTTCATGCATACCAAACTGGTATTAATGTCTGTGCAAGATCTGTAGATTGGTGTTGAACGAGGGATGAGAAAGATTAACATCCAGCTCCAAATAGAGATATCAAATTTGCAGGAGAGTTGAAAGAATTTCAAGGCATCATGGTGAAGCATCCTGCAGTAATGTACAAAGACAGAAACAAGAAGCTAAGAGCCATGAGGAGTGTTGAACTTAACAAGTTTTCAGATGGTACATTGCATAAAGTGTTGAGTGGTTTAAAGGGAAAGTTGGCTTCTAATAAAAAGAGAAAAACTAAGAGAGGAGCTTTGTCTGTTAATGATAGAAGACTGATGGTAGAGTTTATCTCAAAGATTGAATGGAGGCTCTCAGACCGAAAGAGCATCAGAAGATTTGAACAGAAGCTTGGTTTATCAACCTGAAGATTTTGCATATTCCATCAAAGGGGGAGATTGTTGGCATGTCTTTTTGTTGATGGAATACAAAGTATAGGGTCTGTTTTGTAATTAGTTAATAGTTGTATAAATATATATAAATAGAATGTTGACTTTCAAAATAGAATATCTCTGACAATTACATTTTGCACGCATAGATTTCAGAGAGAGGGTTACTGTATACGAAGCTTCCATTTCACCATTTTGTAATCATCAAATCTGCAATATAATCATTCGGTTAGTTTTGATTCCAGTTATTGTTCTTGATTATTGATATTGTTGTTTGATTGATAAGAAACTGTAATTCACAGGAGCTCTAAGTGCTTATGATAAAAAGCTTATGGTTGAGTTTATTTCAAAGATTGAATGGAGATTGTCCAACAGAAAAAGCGTCAGGAGGTTTGAAATGAAATTGGGACTTTCCAAGTGAAGACTGAGTTTATTTCATCAAAGGGGGAGAATGTTAGATCTTATTTTAATTGATGAAATAAAATAAGTCTAGGTATAAATTGTAAATAGTTCATAGTTTTATTTTGGTATAAATAGAAAGTTGACTTTGTAATTGTTATAACTGACATATCATTTTGTATTGCACGGAAATCAGAGAGTGATTCTAGGGCTACAGTGTTGTCGAACATTTTATTCTCATCTCTGTAATTCTCATCTTTGGAAATCATAATCATTCGGTTAGTATTGATTTTATGTTCTTAATTGTTTGTGTATAATTGTTGATTGAAATTACAAGAATTACAAATACCACCGTAAGAATATCATATTTTGTGTCTAATGCAGTTTGTTTGGCTCATCACTTGTTGATACTGTTTCTACAAGTCTTACGATAGGCTCATGTAAATCATACTCACTTTGGATGATTTCACCACTGAGAATAAGTTGATGAATGTTTCAGAGATAATGAATATCAATGAGGTCAGTTATAGTATATTTATTACTTATGCAGATACTTAATTAATTCGTAATTTTTTTGCACAGGAAATTTCACGCATGTTGCTTGGAACAATTACAAGTGTTGATAAAGACGTACCGTGGTATTACAATGCGTGTACAATATGTAACCGTAAAGTCAAATTGGTATTACGGGTTCAGGATAAAGCCGATGGGTCTGGTGAAGATGAAACAATTGAGGTGTTTGAATGTGTAACATGTGTTGGTCAGCCCATTAAGGCGAGGTATATACATCTTGACAATATGATCGAATTTATTAATTAACATGTATAACAGACATGCTTACTCTTGGCTTTAAATATTTATGTAGGTATAAAATACACTTGAAGGTCGAAGATTTCACTGGATGTATCATCTTGATGTTATTTGATAGGGATTGGAGAAGACTCATGAACAAATCAGTAGATGATCTCCTCCAACATAGTATTGAAGTATGGTTGATATGTGTTTGTGTTTTTCATGTTGTATAAATCTATAATTATATTTGGATTTCATCATAAACGTATATTTATGTACACAGGTTGGTGATAAGCATCCCTATCCTGATGCGTTGAATTGTTTGGTTAGAAAAAACTTTGCATTTAAGTTCAAGGTTAATGAGTACAACCTTACAAATAAGTGTCATACATATGGGATCTCTACACTTACAGACGAATGGTCAACCATGTACTTATTTAAATCGTCTAATTACATTTGATTTTCATGCGAGATTTGTTTTCGTTGTTTTAATATTTATAATTTAGTGTTCCTTATGTTAAATGTGATTTAATTTTACATTATCGAATACCTTCTTCCTTATTGAATCCATAGTTCAGAATCAATGACTATGGGTAGTTATTAAGATTTTCGATATGTATCCTTTAAAAACCTAATTTTGATGTTTTTTTCAATTATGGTAATCCAGAGCAATTCATCAGATTGTTTTGACTTCCGTGGTTATGAAGTTGATTTGCAAGGAAATAGTTCTGTCAAGGTACGTGTTGTTCAACACTTCACTTAACTTTATTTGTTATATTCTAAAATATTGTTATGTTTTATTAAACTATAAATTTTGGTGATATAGGATGTTTCAAGCATTGGAGAAAATATCAGCGTTCAAAGTTTTATGTCAAAGAATGGTGATGATCAAGACAACGCCACCCCTATTTCAAACAAGCGTAAGGTTGGTGTTTATCTAGACGACGATAATTGTCAAATGTCTGCTACAAAGAATTTAAATCTACCCAGTGTTGAAGTCAAAGAAGTGAAAAAGGAGAAACTCACAGCAACCACCATGAATCTTTTGGTTCCGAAGAAAGAGAAATAAAACATTACATTTATTAATATTCAGATCTTTTATTGTTTCCTGTGGTTTTAGCTTTCCAAATTTTTCAGGTTCAGACAGTGTTTATTGTTTGTTTATGAACATCATTTGTTTTTTTTATGACTTCATTATTTGTTATCTATTTTTTTGATAATGATTGTTTGCTTAATTTCGTTATCATATATTCATCTTATTTAAACAAAGAGTTTCGTATTGATTGCAATTAACTATATAATTTTTTTTTTCATTTTATAAATGTCATTATGTTCTTCTTCTTCAATTTACTTGAAAATGAATGATATCTCTAATTACACATTTTTTATTACTGAAAATATTTATACAATCATTGTCAACATGTCATTAAACATACATTTTTTCAAACTCATATTTAATTATATTAAATGATTCTTACACTTCTTTGTTAATATATAAAAATAGTTATAAATTTGCGATATAATTAAATGATTCTTATATAGTTAATACCCATTTTTCCAAATTGATTGCAATTATTAACATAATATAGTTATATAATGTTTCATATTGATTGCAATTATTAACTATATATTATTTTTTTTCATTTTATAAATGTATTTATTTTTTTCTTCAATTTACTTGAAATTGAATGATAGCTCTAATTAAACATGTTATATTATTAAAAATATTTATACAATCATCGTCAACGTGTCATTAAACAAGATTTTTAATCATACATACATTTATCAAACTCATATTTAATTAAATTAATGATTCTTACACTTCTTTGTTAGTATATAAAAATAATTTATATTTTGAAGTTCATGTTAATTAATCACTTTTTAAAAGACTTTTTACAATTAATGATTATTGCACGTAACAAATACTACGTACGGAACATGTTGATATGGAGTTTCAAAACTAATATACAATCTAAATAGATTTTAGATAGTTTTATTCATACTTACATGACAATTCTCCTGATAAACATAACCAACTAATATTTTTAAAATAAAATATTATTCATACAACTTTATACGTGGGTTGCTAAACTAAAAAGTAAAGGCCTATTTAATTTTATTTTTTATGTTATTTCTTACAAATTTAACGTGTCAAAAGCTCCATCATCTATCGTAATTAGGGGTGTTATTCGGGAGGCTTAAACGGGTTTCGGGTTATTCGGGTATGAGGGTATATGTTAACTACCCGAACCCGAGCCAAATAAGAGAATGGATTAATCGGTTTTGGGTTAAATGGGTATCGGGTTATTCATTTTGGGTTAAATGGGTTAATCGGTTTTAGTATAAAAATAGAATCCCCTATAAAATGGTTTAAATGAGTTAAATGGGTTGGGTAAAATGGGTAGAACGGGTTAAGAGGGTTAAAAAGTTTAAAATTAAGTATTTAAATATTTATATTCTATATATGGAAAACCGTGAAAGGGTCGAAAAGAGACGTGTTTTTGGTTTGTAAAAAATAAAAACCTACATATTTACAAAAGTAGACGCAAGATGCCAAGATGGGATGATATATTTTTATTATTAATTTTTTAATTATTTATATTCGGGTAACCCGAATTTTTTGCTTCCCATCCGATACCCAAACCGGAAACCTTATTCGGTCACCATTTAACCCGATTAACAAACCTGAAATCCGAATAACCCGACCCATTTAACCCGAATAAGGTTCGGTTCGGGTGGGTTATTCGAGTTCGGTTATTTTGCACACCCCTAATCGTAATCACCTTTCTGTATACACATAATTGTATGTATAATGAGTATTCTTTGCAAAACCATTAATTAATGGGATATTATTGTAGAACATATTTCTTGATGATCATATCAACGATGTTAATGTATCGAAGATGACAAAAAAAGGAAAAAAAAAAAAAAAAAAAAGAAGTATTGTAATTAAATAAATACTCACCCCTTTAATCTATTATATTTTATTAATAACAGTGGAATAGCAAATTCAAAATTAAGTTACAAGTTAAGTTAACCACATACTTTCTATGTAGAGATTAACATATTCAAATCAATTGATACAAAATATATGTCATTTGTTAATGTAATAACTTGAGTTTTAAATTTGAATTAAAGTAAAAAATATCACTTTAAAATTTGAATTGTAATATTCACATTTAATGAACTATGGTCAAAATTGAATTTAAATACAAAGAATTTGGTAATGTCACCCGCAAAAAATTTAAAAATCGAAGAGTTTAAAATTTGATTTAAATACAAAAAATTTTCTTTCAAATTTGAATTGTAACATTCACATTTAATGAACTATGGTCAAAAAATTAAAATTTAAAAATCGAACCAAATTTGAATTAAAGTGAAAACATTTAAATTCAATTCTAAATTAAACTTACCAAATTTCTTAATGTAATTAACTGAAACTTACCAAATTTATATATGATAATTATAGCAATATTTTTAAATAAATATACATTAAAATCCTTCCATTCTAGAAAAACAAATCAAATGATAAATTCACAATAAAGTTATCATTCAACCCCATTTTCATCAACCTAAACAAATATCATAATTCGTTTTCTTCTAAGTCTGAATATCATCGACTGATTCTTTCAATTCTATCGGTGACAATTGCTAATCAGTGACAGTATCTACTGCCCTAGCATTCACGTTATCACTCAATACTCGATTTAACATGTATGTATCTCGCTCTTGAACATTCTTAATTGTTAACGTAAAACCTCATCTCATATTAGAATGTTTTATATGATCATATATCCATATTTGATTTTCTCAACTTTTATATTCAAAACTAATCACATGTTTGGAGGAAAAATAAAAAGAGATGATCTAACTTCTTTTTGGATTTCATATTCCTCACTTATCCACATTATATAATTTCATCCATCCCGCTACATATTTCAAAATCCTATCATTTTAGAATCCATTATTTTAAATAATTCAATCCAAATGAAACTGATTATTCATGTGTCTATAATATTGTATATTATTTTGTAAATGATTTTTTCTCATTCATTTATAAGTGGATCAAAATGGATATTTAGTAAATCAATATAACCCGGTTACGGATATCTCAAAATAGTGACGGGTATCTCAAAAATAATTCAATCTAAATGAGAAAACATTTTGTAATTACAGATTTCTCAAAAATAATTCAATCTTTTTGTAAATAGATTGGCTTTCATGTGTCTATAAAATGGATATTTTGTAAATCATTTATAAAAATCAACCAATTGGTAAATTTGTCAATCATATAGATTGTAACATCCCAATTTTCAATTACATGTAATTTACAATTTTAATACTTAAATTGTTGTACTTTTGGATGATTATTATAATTTAAGCAAATCTTGATCATATTATTAGTTAAGTAAGAAAATACAAAGTGAGGGGTATAATGTGCAAATAGGTGAAAATACAAATAAAAGAAGGAATAACTCTTCATTTTAACCCATCACTTTCTCTCTCTACTTTCTCAACCGTCTCTCACTTTCTCTCTCTAACTCTCTCTCTCGGCTCCACTTCAAGAAACACAAGGAATCATCAAATTAAGGTGTAGAAAGTTGGATTCAAGTGGTATTTTAGGAACTATAACTGCTACAACAAACGATTTGAGGTAACAATTACACAAACTTACGGATTTTTGAAGTATTTGTTCGGTTTTTATGAGAACCGATTTCTAATATTTGTGATGCAAATGATAATGCATGTTGTATATTGTTGTTGCAATGTTAAAATCGAAGGTTGTCAATGTAGTGTACCAAATTTCAGAATCAGATTCAATGTCTAAGTATGATTTCTGAAATTAAGTGTGTGTTTTAGTGTGTGTTCTTCGAAGTTTAAAGAAAAATGGACACAAATCGGATATTTTGGTACATAAGCGTTGGGTTCTAAGTTGGAATAGTTTATTTAAGTACATATCTGCAATTTTATATACAAAAACATGTAAAATGGTCAAAAATGCAAATCTGGAAAATCTGGAAAATTTTACCAAGTATGAACTCGGACTGATGATCCATCCGAATTCGGATCATCATCCTAGTTCGGATATACATTGATTTCGGATCCACCCCAACCCATTTCGGACCAATGGACAATTCGGATCCTCATCCCAATTTCGGATCATGCCAATTTCGGACCAAGTATTTCGGACCACAATGACTTCGGACCAATAGTGAATTCGGACCGAGGACCCAATTCGGACCATCCGGATTTCGGACCATCCGAATTCGGATGTGGTCCGAATTCAACTAGGGTTTTATTTAAAATTTCAGAATACAATTTTTTAAGCAATTACTGACATTAATTCACTATTACACTTACATTACAGATCATTGTGGTGTTATCAAAACACACATTGATTCAGGATCAAGTCACACTATACCAATCACTGTGAGTTGCAGATTATCATTCGAACATTTATTGTTTTTACATTCGTGTTTATACATTCAATGGCATGTTCACATTGTTCATATACATCATTTGGCACTCAAGATTACTTTGTTGTTATGATGCACACTCGTACTTGACATGTAACACACATGTAGCCAGCGTTCAATTGAAAGTGCATCTATTTACATCATGCTTGCACTGCATGATCATTACTTCACAATCTGATGCGACCTGGACTGGGGCTGACAGCAGGCCACTGTCGGGGACTGATCATCCCACTCGTATCCCATCAGGTTCGGCACATCCCCGATCAGCATATTGAACTGCCACCCCATGCTAGCACTGCATGGTTTACTTACACATTGAGGCTTTCACTGGCGTTTTCACATACATGGGGCTTACACTGCCCATGGTTAAGCATTGCATGTAAAGAAATACTTGTTGTTTGCATAATCTGTTATCTCACTAAGCATTTAGCTTACTGTTGACTCACATTGTTTTCAGGCAAAGGCAAGAGTGTTGTGGGACCTTCATCTTAAGCAATCCATTTCTTATCTCGGTGACCATAGAAGCTAATTGGTATATGGACAATGTAGCTTTGGGGCTGGGATTTTGCTATTAAAACATTATTGATGATGTAATAGCTAGATTTAATCACTGTAGTCATGTACTTTACTTTGCTTTAGTGTGGATTTGCTTAATTCTAATTTAAGTATTCAATTTCAATTATCATGACTATTCATTGGGTTGTTTGTCGATCCTGGAGATTACAATTATATCATTAATTAACAAGGACGTCACAGGTTTGGTATCAGAGCATTAGTTTGAGGTTTCAAGTGTCCGCGAGGACTTGGACTCAAACTTAGGTTATGATATTAGAATGAACTTCTAAGTAATGATCTGAACTAAGATAGGATTGACATGCACACGGGGAAACACAAAGGGTAACTGTACACTTAGGACTTACAAATAAATGTTCTAAATATAAGTTGTTATATTTCAGAACATGTCAGGAGACGATATGACTCCTCAGCAAATGTTCCAGATGATGCAAGCTCTCATGGAACAAAACAATGAGCTACAATCCAAACGAATGGCTGAGCAGGCTCAGTCATTTGCTGATCAGTTAAGGGCCAGAGATGAGGCCGAGGCAAAACGAAAGGCCGATAAGCGAAAGAACAAGGGGCAACAACAAGACGATCAAGAGGAAAGACAAGACACTGGGTCTTCTAACAGATCAAGGGGTTGCAGGTTTAAGGACTTCAAAAGTAACGGAGCTGTTACTTTTGATGGAACCGGAGATGCTGTTACAGCATTGGAATGGATCACCACCACGGAACGAACTTTCAGGATCAGCGACTGCGCTGATAAAGACATGGTCCGCTTTGCAACCGCTATGTTTGCAAGGGACGCTGTTATGTGGTGGGACGCAATGACACATGTGCTGACGATGGAGGTAGTGTCACACATGTCCTGGAATGAATTCAAGGAAGTATTCTCCCAGCAATACTGTCCTACTGATGAGAAGCGCCGTCTAGAGGCGAAGTTCCTGAATCTGACTCAAGGAACGAAAACGGTTACACAATATGCCGTTGAGTTCACCCGATTAAGTCTGTTCGCACCGCATCAAGTTGACACAGAAGAAAGGAAGATAGCCCGGTTTGAGGCCGGACTAGATTATGAAATTCGTCGAACCATGAGTGGGGTTCGGTATACAACTTTTGCCGGTTTACTTGAGGCTGCTCGGAATGTGGAGCAGATCGTCTTGTTATCCGGTTATGTCATCGGTTCAGCTGCCGCATCACCGACTCAACCGTCGCCGCCAAAAAGGCAGCGGGAGTCTGGATCCTCCCGATTCTCTCCCCAATCTCATCAACAATCATCATCACCCAAGAAGGGAAGGGCCTTCTCGGCCAGTTCAGAAATGAGGGACTGCAGGCGATGCAGAAAGGCGCACTCTGGGGAGTGCAAGACTCAAGACATGTACTGTTTCTGCTGTGGGCAGAAAGGCCATCACTGGGAACATTGTCCTCGAAAGGACGATGCGTGCTACAACTGCCACAAACTTGGCCATTTTTCAAGGGATTGCCCGAAACCCCCAAGAGATCAGAACGTTCAGCAATCAACGGCGAGATCTTCTGCAGCATCCACTGCTCGCAGGGATCAATCTCATAGGGCTCCAACAAGGGCGTTCCATATCACAGCTGAAGAAGCAAAGGATGACCCGGAGGTGGTCACTGGTACGTTTTATGTAAATTCAATTCCTGCACGTGTACTGTTTGACTCTGGAGCAAATCGTTCGTTTGTCTCCACTACATTTGCTCGTCAATTCAATATGCCTACTTCCAAACTGCAATTTGTACTTGATATAGAGACTGCTAGCAATATGTTAGTTAAAGCAGACAAGGTATATAGGAATTGCACTTTACTTGTAGAAGATGTAGTGTTCAACATAGATCTAATTCCCATGGAGTTCGGGGAATTCGATATCATAGTAGGCATGGACTGGTTAGTTCACAATGAGGCCCAGATCGTATGTAAGAAAAGAATGATCAAGATTACCACTCCCGAGGGCCGAGATATTTGTATCTATGGTGACAGACACAAAGGCGACCTATGCCTCATTTCAATTGCAAAAGCCCGAAAGCACGTTGCCAAGGGTTGTTCTGCATACTTAGCCTACGCTGTCGATGCAAAGGCTGAAGTTCAATCTCCTTCTACCGTTCCTGTCGTTTCCGAATTTCCAGATGTCTTTCCAGAAGATATCTCGGGATTGCCACCTGACCGTCAAGTGGAATTCCGTATCAATCTCGTTCCCGGAGCTGCTCCAATAGCAAAGGCTCCTTACCGTCTAGCCCCTGCTGAAATGCAGGAAATGATGAAGCAGTTACAGGAGCTACTTGACAAAGGTTTTATCCGCCCAAGTTCATCTCCTTGGGGTGCTCCTGTTCTGTTCGTCAAGAAGAAAGATGGCACATTACGTATGTGCATCGATTACCGAGAACTCAATAAAGTCACAATCAAGAACAAATACCCGTTGCCCCGGATTGATGATCTCTTCGACCAGTTACAAGGCGCAAGTTACTTCTCGAAGATTGATCTTCGTTCGGGTTATCACCAACTCAAAGTACACCTTGATGACATTCCAAAGACGGCTTTCAGAACTCGTTACGGACACTACGAGTTTCTGGTAATGCCGTTCGGTCTTACTAATGCGCCGGCCGCTTTCATGGATCTCATGAATCGAGTCTGCCGGCCAATGCTCGACAAATCTGTCATCGTGTTCATCGATGACATTCTCATATATTCAAAAACCGAAGAGGGTCATGCAGCACATCTGCGAGAATTGCTAGAGTTGTTGCGCAAAGAGCGACTTTATGCCAAATTCTCGAAGTGTGAATTCTGGTTGAGGCAGGTACGTCTCAACATTCCAAACAATTTCATGATCCTTATACTCAGTCATAAACCCTTTGTTAACTTGTACTTACTCAATATTCAATTCAGATCCAATTCTTGGGGCACGTGATATCTGGTGCTGGGATTGCTGTTGATCCTGCAAAGATCGAAGCTATCCAGAACTGGGAATCACCCCGCAACGCCTCAGAAATTCGCAGTTTTCTGGGATTGGCTGGTTACTACCGCCGATTCATCAAGGACTTTTCCAAAATAGCCGTACCTCTTACAAAGCTTACTCGCAAGAACGCAACCTTCTTTTGGAAAGAAGAACAGCAAGTGGCGTTTGACAAACTGTAGACTTTGCTAAGTGAAGCACCAGTGTTAGCCCTGCCTGAAGGGAACGAAGACTTCGTAGTCTACACAGATGCATCAGGCATGGGTTTGGGTGCGGTACTAATGCAAAGAGGAAACGTCATAGCTTATGCTTCTAGACAACTCAAACCACATGAGAAAGATTACTCTACTCATGATCTAGAGCTAACCGCTGTGACTTTCGCTCTCAAATTATGGAGACACTACTTGTATGGAACCAAGTGTCAGCTCTACACCGATCACAAAAGTTTGAAGTACATATTCAGTCAGAAGGACTTGAATATGAGGCAAAGAAGGTCAATGGAGGTGATCAAAGATTACGACTGTGAAATTCTATATCACCCGGGGAAGGCCAACGTAGTGGCCGATGCCTTAAGCAGAAAAGCGTATTGCAAGGCATACTGCTATGCCTTGACTTCCACGATACTGACTTCAACGATCATAGACGATGTAAGAGCTGCTCAGTTGCAGGCCCTAAAAGAAGAGAATGTTAAAGATGAAGATATCAGAATACAGTTGCCATTAATGCAAGATGATGGAACTGGATTAAAGGGTATTTATGGCAGAGTGTGGGTTCCTAAGTTCGGGAACATGCGGGAAGTGATACTTGAAGAAGCTCATCAATCTAAGTTCTCGATTCATCCTGGTAGCACGAAAATGTACAACGACCTGAAGGCCGACTTCTGGTGGCCAGGATTGAAAAGAGATGTCGGTCAGTATGTTGAAAGGTGCAGAACATGTCGTCTAGTCAAAGCAGAACACCAACAACCCTATGGTAGTATGCAACCTCTTCCTATCCCAGAATGGAAGTGGGACCATATTACTATGGATTTCGTAACCAAGCTACCTAAGACTCGTCGTCAACATGACGCCATTTGGGTCATTGTTGACCGATTGACAAAATCTGCTCACTTCATTCCAATCCGAGAAACTTATTCACTCGACCGTCTTGCCCAGATCTACGTAAACGAAATCGTTATTAGACATGGTGTGCCTAAGTCTATTGTCTCCGACCGAGATAGTAGATTCACTTCCAACTTCTGGGCTGCTCTACAACAGGGTCTTGGTACTCGTATCGCAATGAGTACTGCCTATAGACCTCAATCAGACGGGCAAAGTGAGAGAACAATTCTGACTCTCGAAGACATGCTCCGAGCCTGTGTCATGGATTTGGGTGGTAACTGGGACGATCACCTTCCATTGGTTGAATTCTCCTACAACAACAGTTACCATTCCACTATCAAGATGGCACCGTTCGAGTTTCTATACGGAAGAAAATGTAGGACTCCAACCTGTTGGAGGGAAACAGGAGAAACTCCAATAGCCGGTCCTGCTTTGCTACAAGAAACCAATGAAAAGATACAACTCATTCGGCAGTACATGAAAACGGCACAAGATCGGCAAAAGAATTATCATGATCGCCGACACAAAGCGATAGAATTTCAAAAAGATGATTGGGTCTACTTGAAGGTTTCCCCAATGAAAGGAGTCACAAGATTCGTAAAGCGAGGAAAGCTATCGCCTCGATTCATAGGACCCTTCAAGATACTAGAAAGAATTGGGAATCAGTCCTATCACTTGGACTTGCCGGAAGAGTTATCAGGAGTTCACCCGGTCTTCCACGTAGGATACTTAAGAAAAAGTCTGGTGCCCGAGAGGGAACCATGGACTGATCACTCGGACATTAAGATTGACGAACGGCTAAGGTTCGTTGATGAGTCGGAGTGCATTTTAGAGACAAAAGTCAAGAAACTACGAAATAAGGAAATCAGGATGGTGCTGGTCAAGTGGAAGCATCATCGGGGAGCTAATCATACTTGGGAATCGGAAGAAGACATGAAGACTAAGTACCCAAGTTTGTTTAGCACAGCATGACTTCGCGGACGAAGTATAGGCGTGGTGGAGCCCATGCTGTAACATCCCAATTTTCAATTACATGTAATTTACAATTTTAATACTTAAATTGTTGTACTTTTGGATGATTATTATAATTTAAGCAAATCTTGATCATATTATTAGTTAAGTAAGAAAATACAAAGTGAGGGGTATAATGTGCAAATAGGTGAAAATACAAATAAAAGAAGGAATAACTCTTCATTTTAACCCATCACTTTCTCTCTCTACTTTCTCAACCGTCTCTCACTTTCTCTCTCTAACTCTCTCTCTCGGCTCCACTTCAAGAAACACAAGGAATCATCAAATTAAGGTGTAGAAAGTTGGATTCAAGTGGTATTTTAGGAACTATAACTGCTACAACAAACGATTTGAGGTAACAATTACACAAACTTACGGATTTTTGAAGTATTTGTTCGGTTTTTATGAGAACCGATTTCTAATATTTGTGATGCAAATGATAATGCATGTTGTATATTGTTGTTGCAATGTTAAAATCGAAGGTTGTCAATGTAGTGTACCAAATTTCAGAATCAGATTCAATGTCTAAGTATGATTTCTGAAATTAAGTGTGTGTTTTAGTGTGTGTTCTTCGAAGTTTAAAGAAAAATGGACACAAATCGGATATTTTGGTACATAAGCGTTGGGTTCTAAGTTGGAATAGTTTATTTAAGTACATATCTGCAATTTTATATACAAAAACATGTAAAATGGTCAAAAATGCAAATCTGGAAAAATCTGGAAAATTTTACCAAGTATGAACTCGGACTGATGATCCATCCGAATTCGGATCATCATCCTAGTTCGGATATACATTGATTTCGGATCCACCCCAACCCATTTCGGACCAATGGACAATTCGGATCCTCATCCCAATTTCGGATCATGCCAATTTCGGACCAAGTATTTCGGACCACAATGACTTCGGACCAATAGTGAATTCGGACCGAGGACCCAATTCGGACCATCCGGATTTCGGACCATCCGAATTCGGATGTGGTCCGAATTCAACTAGGGTTTTATTTAAAATTTCAGAATACAATTTTTTAAGCAATTACTGACATTAATTCACTATTACACTTACATTACAGATCATTGTGGTGTTATCAAAACACACATTGATTCAGGATCAAGTCACACTATACCAATCACTGTGAGTTGCAGATTATCATTCGAACATTTATTGTTTTTACATTCGTGTTTATACATTCAATGGCATGTTCACATTGTTCATATACATCATTTGGCACTCAAGATTACTTTGTTGTTATGATGCACACTCGTACTTGACATGTAACACACATGTAGCCAGCGTTCAATTGAAAGTGCATCTATTTACATCATGCTTGCACTGCATGATCATTACTTCACAATCTGATGCGACCTGGACTGGGGCTGACAGCAGGCCACTGTCGGGGACTGATCATCCCACTCGTTATCCCATCAGGTTCGGCACATCCCCGATCAGCATATTGAACTGCCACCCCCATGCTAGCACTGCATGGTTTACTTACACATTGAGGCTTTCACTGCCGTTTTCACATACATGGGGCTTACACTGCCCATGGTTAAGCATTGCATGTAAAGAAATACTTGTTGTTTGCATAATCTGTTATCTCACTAAGCATTTAGCTTACTGTTGACTCACATTGTTTTCAGGCAAAGGCAAGAGTGTTGTGGGACCTTCATCTTAAGCAATCCATTTCTTATCTCGGTGACCATAGAAGCTAATTGGTATATGGACAATGTAGCTTTGGGGCTGGGATTTGTTGCTATTAAAACATTATTGATGATGTAATAGCTAGATTTAATCACTGTAGTCATGTACTTTACTTTGCTTTAGTGTGGATTTGCTTAATTCTAATTTAAGTATTCAATTTCAATTATCATGACTATTCATTGGGTTGTTTGTCGATCCTGGAGATTACAATTATATCATTAATTAACAAGGACGTCACATAGATGATTGAACGAAATACATATTTGGTACCAAACGATATAAATTTTTGGTAATATATATTTCCTCAATATCTTAGAAAAATAATTAATGTTAATATAACATTTTCAGTTACAACTTTGCATACTTAATTTAAGAATGTACAACTTACATTTAATCTTCTCCTATTTAATTTAGGGATAATTGCGTAAAAAACCATCAACTTGTTAGTTTTTTGTGATTAAAACCCCAAACCATTATTCGTTGCATAGAAAAACCCGAACTAACTAAAAATCAGTAAATCAAGGTTTTATCAATGGGTAACCGGTTGAAACCGGTTATTAATCCTACGTGGAATAAATTTTAGTTGTTGAAATCGGTTGCCAAGTATTACACATCATTTAAACCTCCGTTGATAATTTTTAATTGTAATTTTTAAACGGGATTACATCATCAATTACAATTAAAAATTATCAACGGAGGTTTAAATGATTTGTAATACTTGGCAACCGGTTTCAACAATTAAAGTTTATTCCACGTAGGTTATTTACCGGTCCACGTAGGATTAATGACCGGTTTCAACCGGTTACCCATTGATAAAACCTTGATTTACTTATTTTTAGTTAGTTCGGGGTTTTCTATACAACGAAAAATGGTTTGAGGTTTTAATCCCAAAAAACTGAGAAGTTTGGGGTTTATTGCACAATTATCCCTTTAATTTATACATGTGTCAAGTCATTTACGTCGTACTTTATAATTATATAGCTTTGTTTGGTTGATTTTTATAAATGATCCTGTTACATATTTTAAAATTCTATCATTTTTTTTTCATTTCGTTTTTTATTATCTTTAAATTTATTATCTATGTGTGCTAAAATTTTTAATATAAGTTCATATGATTTATTTTACTACATAACAATTCATTTAAACATGTTTTCTGTTTACAGACTAATATGGATCATGATGACGGGAAAGAGAGAAGAAAGAAAAGAAAATTGTATTTGGAACAGAAGAAATTGAAGTCTAAAACAAATAGATCACAATCTAAAAATGCATCAACCTCAATACAAAATACATCACATATGAATTTGTATTAAAAAAAACTCAGAAATGTTATTTTATCCTAAAAACAACGATGTAACATTTACTATGTCTGCTAATATTTCAAAACCTAAAAACAACGATGTAACATTTACTAAATATTTCGACGAAACATCTCTTATATTTATGTTCCAATTAATTTTTATAGTTTTCCATCATAAAATAAGATTAATAAATAGACGATGAATTGTTTTTTAAATATATTGAAATATTATACATAATTATTATTTGTGTATCTATTTTATTTATTTGTAAATAATTTGTTTATGTTTTTTGTTATAAGTCATTTCAGGTAATTACACCCCTCAATATTTTACAAATCAAGCAAATGATGTATCTTAAACAGTGATAATGTGTTCAGGTTTCTATATATTATAGTTTAATTATTAGTTTGATGTGTTCGTAATATAATAATAAAAAAATACAATCATTCATAGTATATTCGTGTCATAATACTCTCACATTAAATATGCTCATTAATATATATATATATATATATATATATATATATATATATATATATATATATATATATATATATTTGTGTGTGTGTGTGTATGTTAAAATACAACTATCCATTGTGTGTAAGCATTAATCCTCAAAATGAGTTAATTTGTTTTAATTATTTTCCAACTTCTTGCGGTAATAAAGACATTAAAAACCGTTTGAGACATACATATCAATTTAACATGTTGATATGCAGTTTCAAAACTAAGTATGGGTTGTTGTTGTTATAAAAAAAATTAACTAATGTACATAACATTATAATGTTACAAAATACTATTCTTTATATATTGTATCATACGTTATCTAATGTACTGTAGGTGTGTCACCATCATCATTCATGTTGCGACATGTTTATGGTCAGATGAACAACAGAAGTTGTTTTCAGGTCAATTCTTCTTCATCTGCAAAGAAACTATCAGTGGGTTCACATAAGCTTATACGAAAACGTGTAACTACAACAGATATTCTTGTCATTAATTTAACAACAAATGAAGATGTATCTCATGTACTTTATAGTGACTATCAGGCCATATCTACATGTAATAATTTTTTATCTAACAAACTCAATAATTTTTTATATGTACATATATATCATATCTCATTTTTAATATATTCTGTATAACATGTTACATTGATCATTGAGATAAAACTTACGTGTGTGAAATGTGTAATGCAAGTTTATGGCGTGCTGAAAGTCTTAGAAGCAAAAAACCTGGATGACCCAAGTGTTTTAGTCTTTGTTGTGGAGGTAGAAAGGTATTTCTACCAAAGTTGAAAGAAGCTCCAGATTTGTTGTTAAATCTTTATACAAAGCATGACGCTAAAAGCAAGAACTTTCAAAAGAACATCAGACGTTACAACATGATGTTTTCATTTACATCTATGGGTGGAAAAGTTGATTATTCAATCAATAAGGGTAATGCACCTTATGTGTTTAGACTTCATGGGCAAAACTACCAAAGTATTGATAGCTTACTCCCACTCGATGGACATAAGGCGAAATTCTCACAACTTTACATATACGATACAGATAATGAGATTCCAAACAGATCGAACGCAATCAAGTAACTACACATTTGTATTAAAAAATATCCATATGTTACAGTAGATCAATAATAATAAAAACATTTTGTTTTACACTTTCAGGAAGGATTAATCTAGTTTGATAGATGATGTCATGGATCATGAAACAATTAAAGATCTAAAGGAACTTCTGGATTCCAAAAATCCCTTTGTAATTTCTTATAGGATGTTTAGAGACTATTATGTTGCAAATGACCACAATAATGTTTCATTAAAATTAATTGGAAGAAGAGTTCATGATGGAAGGACTTATAATCTTCCAACTGCATCCGAAGTTGCAGCATTGATTGTCGGTGATATTGGTCACAATTCTGATAAAAGAGATGTTATTTTGGAAACAAAATCAGGAAGAATTCAACGTATAAGCGAACTTCATCCTGCATATCTTGCTCTGCAATACCCTTTGCTATTTCCTTTTGGAGATGCTGGATATAATGTTAACATTCCACACAGAGATGTATTGGATGTTAACTCATGTAAACGTCCGAACTGTACCATGAGGGAATTTTTTTCATACAGGATACAAGATCGAGACAACTCATTTTCGCTGATACTTAATTCTAGACGTCTATTTTCAATAGTTTTTGGTTGATTCTTATACGATGATTGAATCAAATCGTCTGTGTTTCATACGTAACCAACAAAAGGTCTTGAGAGTTGAATCTTACAATAACCTTTCTACCTCTCTTCAACAAGGCAATATGGATGCTTCATCTACTGGAAGACGAGTGATTTTGCCCTCTTCATTCACGGGTGGTGCAAGATATATGCAACAAAACTATTTAGATGCAATGGCGTTATGTAAATGGTTTGGATATCCCGACCTTTTTCTAACTTTCACTTGCAACCCAAAATGGCCTGAGATTGCAAGATTTTTGTCAAATAAAAATCTTCGATCAGAGGACAGACATGATATTTTATGCAGGCTTTTCAAAATCAAGCTTGATGAATTGATCCAATATTTGAAGAAAAAAATGTTTTGGGCGCTACTCGAGCAGGTAACAATAAAACTTATTTTTATAACGTCTTCTTTAATTACCATTACACATGCCTTTAATTACCATTACACATTTGGCACATATTATAATTAAATTTATATTGCCTTTGTAGTTGTATATACCATAGAATTTCAAAAACGCGGATTGCCTCATAGTCATATATGCATTTTTTTGCAATCTGATTGTAAAATACCAACATCTGAAGAGATTGATCCGATCATATGTGCCGAGATTCCCGACAAAGATGAAGACCCTAATCTTTATAGACTCGTAAGTGAGTTCATGATACATGGGCCATGTGGTGCTGATAATCTGAAATGTCCATGCACAGTAATGGTAAACGTACCAAACATTTTTCAAAAAAGTTCACTGGCAAAACCTCTGTTGATGCTAATGGATTCCTTGTGTATCGAAGAAGTGACAATGGACGTTTTGTTCAGAAAGGTCAAATTCAATTGGATAACAGATATGTCATTCCGTACAACAAGTATCTGTTGATGAGATACCAGGCACACTTGAATATAGAGTGGTGCAATCAAGCTTCTTGGATTAAAAATCTGTTTAAATACATCAATAAAGGTCCAGATAGAGTGACTGTGGTTGTATGTCATTCGGATGATGCTGATAAAGTCAACTTAACGTCGATGAAATAAAAAATTACTACAACTGTCGGTAATGCTTTATTTTGAGTAAAATGTTTACATATGATGTATACTTTTCAATGCCATTTTTTAAATACATTACTCATATGATTTCAGATACGTATCTGCATGTGAATCTGCATGGAGAATATTTTCCTATGATGTTCATTATCGCTATCCTTCCATTACGAGATTTATGTTCCATTTGCCTGGTGAGCAACAAGTTGTTTATGATGCGGACGAGCAGATTGAAGATGTGCTAGATAAACCCTCCGTGTCATCTACAATGTTTCTGTCCTGGATGGAATGTAACAAGGTGTATCCTGAAGCACAAAAATTGAGTTATGTTGAGTTTCTGACTAAGTTTGTTTGGAAGGCAGATAAGAGAAGTTGGTTTCCAAGGACAAAAGGGTTTTCAGTTGGTAGAATCAATTATTGTCCAACATCTGTAGGTGAAGCATATTATTTGAGAGTATTACTAAACAAGATTAAAGGACTGATTCGTTTATAGATATCAAGACGGTTAATGGTATAATATATCCTTCATTTATGGATGCTTGTTTTGCACTTGGATTGTTGGATGATGACAAGGAATATATTGAAGCTATCGAAGAAACAAGTACATATGGAAGCGCCCATTTTTTACGTTATCTATTTGCAATGCTATTAGTTTCTGATAGTGTATCAAGACCAACATATCTTTGGGAAAAAACCTGGATTAAAATGTCAGATGACATCACTTTTAATCGCAGGAAGTTATATAACCGTCCAGGTCTTATATTTATTTATTTTTTTTTTCTATTAAATTTTAAATATTCGACTACAATATTTAATTTATTTGTTAATACCATTTTATGATTAATATTTTCGCCCTAGTTTTTTACAGCATTGTCACTAAACGAAGATCAATTAAGGAGTTAACATTGTTCGAGGTTGAGAAACTTATGTGTCGGCTTGGTAGTACTCTGCGAAGATTTGAAAACATGCCTTTTCCAGACGAACATTCTATATCATGTTCAACAAATCAGTTAATTTGTGATGGGTTGTCATATGACAAAGATGTTCTTGCTCTCGAGAACGACAAACAATTCACAAATTTAACAGATGAACAACGAAGTGTTTACGAACAAGTGATGAATGTTGTCGATGCTGATGATGGTGGAGTTTTCTTTGTGTATGGATATGGTGGTACTAGTAAAACGTTTATATGGAGAACGTTATCTGCAGCTATACGCTGTAAAGGTGGAATTGTATTAAATGTTGTCTCGAGTGGTATTGCATCACTATTATTAAGCGGTGGATGGACGGCACATTCTCGATTCCGTATTCCGATTAATCTTAATGAGGATAGTATATGTACCATTAATGCAAACATCGATGCTGCAATGTTAATGAAGATGATCAAGTTAATAATTTGGGATGAAGCTCCTATGGTACATAAGCATGCATTCAAAGCGTTGGATAGAACGTTAAAAGATATTCTGAGCACCATTGACTCAAAAAAATGCTGATAAATCGTTTGGAGGAAAGGCTATAGTATTTGGAGGTGATTTTAGACAGATTCTTCCGGTAATTCCTAAAGGAAATAGAAATGACATAGTCAATGCAACACTTAATTCATCTTATATTTGGCAACATTGTCGTGTTCTGAAATTGACTGTTAATATGAGACGAAAAGTTGGAAGTGAAGAACATAATTTGGAGGAAACAAAGGAGTTTGCCGAATGGATACTGAATATTGAAGAGGGAAAAGTTGGCGGAGATAATGATGGTGAAGTTCATGTTGATATTCCTGATGATCTTTTGATAAAAGATTCGGCTGATCCCATGGGTTCAATTATTCAATTTGCATATCCGGATGTCGTTTTAAATTGCAAAATTCCTTCTTATTTTCAAGAAAGAGCAATTCTTGCACCAACACATGAAGTCGTGGATATTATAAATAATAGGTTGCTTGAATCTTTCGAAGGAGATTAGTATATTTGAGCTCAGATATTGTAAGTGAATCGGAGTTTGTTCACAAAACATTGGAAATGACTTATACTCGCCTGATATCATAAACGGTTTAAAGTTTGATGGTTTGTCAAATCATAATTGGTGTTAAAAGTTGGTGTTCCTATCATGTTGCTTCGAAATATCGATCAATCTGGTGGTCTATGCAATGGAACAAGATTACAAGTGGTAAAACTTGGAGAGCGTATTATTGAAGCAGAGATTGTATCAGGAAGCAACATTGGTAGCAAAACTTTTATACCTAAGATGAGGCTCAGTCCTTCAGACAAGAATATACCATTTACGATTTATAGAAGACAGTTTCCTGTTGTAGTTTGTTTTGGCATGACAATAAACAAAAGTCAGGGACAATCGCTATGAAGAGTTGGGTTGTTTTTGCCAAGACCGGTTTCACACATGGGCAGTTGTATGTTGCATTATCAAGAATTAAGAGCAAACAGGGGTTAAAAATATTGATATACGATAAAGACGGCTCTCTCACTACGAAGACATCCAATGTTGTGTATAAGGAAGTGTTGCCTAATTTATAAGTTTGTTTTTTCTTAAGCTATGTGTGTTATATTATAAAATTTTCTCTACGTGTCCTTATTTTAAATATTACTTATATATGTAAAGTTTTTCTATAAAATATCTATATAATTTGTTTGTTTGTATCAAACATCTATGTGATGAATTGTGATTTTATGTTTCTAATCTTTAAAAAATAACTATTTATCAAATACATGTGTAATACACGGGTTCATAACCTAGTAATGCATTATCTTCAGCTCAAGATCAACGAATAATCCTAAGTCATGTTTGTTGTAGGCTGGAGCTGTCGGCAAGATCCTAAATGTTGGATATCGCGCATTTCTGATAACACAAGTCATGAGCGTCGAATACTATGGTGTCAACAAACACAAGAAAATATCCCATTGTATGAAAGTAAATGAACAAATATGTAATAACAAGTCATTTGATATGGATGAAAATAAGTTATTGCACAATGGACAATAAACGAGTATGTTTTGGCAGTAAATTAGATGATTTCACAATGAACAAGTAAGCCACTGCCCCATTCAATCTTAAAACATGTTACAAATAAATACTCACACTTCTGTCGAGTAAATGCCAATTTATATCTTTGCCTTTAATGCTTAGAATATCTTCTTTAGTCTTTTGCATAAGCTCATAACCATGCATAAAACCTCTTCCGAGACTCAACGAACCTGACATAGAATATAAACATACCCTTTTATAAATATAAATAAGCTAAAACACAGATGAAAAACTATCTGGCAAAAGCCCTAATCACGGGGTGCAATCTGGGGATGGCGGTCGCGATGCCAGTCCCGGTTGAACTCAGCCCAATGTGGCCGAGATGGTCAATCCAACTTTCAGAAGTTCGAAGTTATGGTCCATTGGTCCGAAGTTTCAAGTGTTCGACATTCCAAGAGTTTGAAGTTGTCCAATTCGAACAGCGGTCGCGGTCACGCTAAGCATGGCAATGGGACGGGACGGGGATCTCATTTCTCATCCTTATCCCCGCTTCTTATTCCTCTTCCCCATCCCTGTCGGGAAATGAGTTTATATCCTCATCCCCTTCCCAATCGTGGATTGGGGATCCCCATCGGGGAATCGGGTTTTCCAAATTCCTAAGAGAGTATTAAGTTTAAAATATAAATCGTGGGTTAGTAAAAAAAAGATATGTAAATAAACTTTAAAACAAATCAATTCAAACATATTTGAGTTATTTACATATATAATTTATACTTTATAATAAAATTAAAATTAAAAAATGTATACAAAAATTTATAAAACCAATAAGAAGAAATAAAACAATAATATTTTAAACTATAGAAAAGTCATGTACATTAAGATTTAATATATTTCATAAAATATAATGAATAATTTACATCGTAAAGTTATATATACATGATAAGTTATATTAAAACATAAAATATAATTGGGGTTGGGTTCGGGGTCAGGGATTAAAGTCTTAAATACAAAATTTGTCACGATAAAGTCTTAAATACATACTTTTGACATCTAAGGGGGCTTTTGGTTCGCGAAATCTGATGGAAAATGTATGGATTTTCCATTTTAATGTGTTGTTTGGTAGTTAAAAATATTGGAATGATGATTCCATATGTTAAGGGTGCGTTTGGTTCGCGGATTTCCTGGGATTCACTGGGATTTGCATTTAAAATTCTGTGTTTGGTTCGCAGATTTCAGTAGGGATTCAAAATCCCAGGAATTCTTAAATCCCTCCATTCTTTGTTATTTAACATCCCAGCCTCCCCCCTAGGATTTTAAATCCCAGTTACCTTGCATTTTTTAGATTAGCAAATTTATACTATAAGATAATGCAAATTCTTTGACAAAATCCTGACAAATGCAAATGCTGCATAATGCAAATCCTTTGACAAAATGCAAATCCCAAATAAAAAAATCTGCGAACCAAACGCCCCCTAAAAGAATTTTCATTTTTCTAGGAATGTGGATTCCATAGGTAATATTGATGGAATTTATTTTCTATCCATAATCATTTCCTCATATCTACCATATCGACCCGACCCGACCCAACTTAACCCCACCTACCCTACATATACCTTATCCACTCCACTCCACCCTATCCCCACCCCACCCACCCTACCCTACCCTACCCATCTCACCCAACTCAACCTCACCTAGCATACATATACATTATCCACCCCATCCCATCCCACCCTACCTCACCCATCCCATCCGACCCCCACCCTACCCCAACCCAACCCACCATCTCATCAAACTTCATGACATTTAGGGGTGTGCAGAAACCGAACCGGAAACCGAAAAACCATAAAAACCGAACCCAAAAAAACCGTAAAACCGGAAAACCAAAAACCGAAAAAACCGTTTCAAATGGTTTGGGTTAGGATTGCGTCTCAAAACCGAACCGAAAAACCGAAACCGAACCGAAAATTAATAATTAACTTAATTTTTTAAAATATTTTTTTAAGTTGATAGTAGGTATTGGTTTTCTAGTAAATTATTAAGTATTATGTTTCTAAATAAGTTGCTAGTTTGTAATTACAAATGAAAACGACTATATAGTCTAAATGAGGAATAGTAAATACTAGTTAAAATAACCATTTTAAGATAAAAAAATCAACAAAAAAGAATGGTTTTAAACCCAAAAACCGAACCGAACCCATGAAAACCGAAAACCCATAAACCATGGGTTCAACCCGAAAAACCGAGAAACCAATCCGGGAAACCGAAAACCCGAACCCGGAAGAAACCGAAACCGAACGGTTTCTAAAACCCAAAAACCGAAATAAACGGTTTGGGTTCGGTTTGGGCATGAAACCGACCCAAACCGACCCAAACCGACTCATGCTCACCCCTAATGACATTAGCTCTACTTTAATATTACTATATCCTTAAATAACACCATTGAAAACTCCAATATACAAATTAAGATTAAGCTAAATCTCGGGATGTTACACAAATCATATCGTCTAGGCATAGTAATGGGTATTTACTATTTAGTATATCATAAACTTACACCAAATTGGATCTCCATTAAAGTGGATTTTATGCACTAAACCATCAATTTTGATGTCAGCATTAAAGATTTTAGACATTATCTATGGAAAGTAATTTGTATATTTGTATTACAAAAGTAATTTTTATGCGAAAGAAGTTAAAACACTTTTTTAAGTTGTAATAAACTATTTACAAAAACAAAATAAACTACATACAATAAAACGTTACATGATTATGATGTAGATTATTATATTATTACATTATAATAATGTAAATAATTTGTTTAAAATGTTTGGATTGCATGTATTAACACGTGATTATTTGCGTTAAATATAATCCTACTACATTTCTTCTTAAGTATAAAAATGTAGCTTATTTACTTAATAAATGATCATTTGGTCGTTTTACAAGTTAAAATGTAAATCCAAACACTTTAAAACTGATTATTTTGTAATTGTAATAACAAACAGTAGAAGTTAAACCAAACACTAAATTTCATACAACACTTTTTGTTACGTATCTGATTACTAGTTTCTAAAATGTTACAACACATTTTCAAACGCAAATCCAACCCCAAAAGTATGTTTAACTTGATCACAAGTAAATTTTGATGCCAAACTTTTCCAAAATTACTCTAACGATTCATAGAAATTCACATTACAACTTATTCAAACGTACAATCATAACTTCATATTTCCAACTAATTAACCTCGATCATCTTTTTAAACGTAAAAACTGATTATGCTATGTTTAGCTCCCAATGATACGTTATTTAAAAAATCATTTTTTTTCTAGTAAATGTTAAACCTAAATTGACAATGTTTCTATATCATAATAATATATTCGAATTTTTATAATATATAATATCAAAGGTATAACAGAAAAACATAACATTTATATATTATATGTATAATAAATTAAATGGTCATCTGCACAATTGCATGCTTAATAAAAATAGTTCATAAGATAATAAACTCTATATTGAAATATAAACAAAAATAATGCAATCAAAATGATATATTTGAATTATTATAAAACACAAGATGTCAAAAGTTATTATTAAAAAACAAATTGCTATCAATTATTATATATAATGTAATAAAACATATAATATGTCAAAAGTTGCTTACCTATTAGATTGACTTGTCTAATTACGAGATTCATTGTTCATTCAACAGTGTCGTGGTCTCCATTTGTAAAAATATATTGTATTAAAATATAGATAAAAATAATATGATCATGAATTTTTATATAATATGATATCAAAGGGCATAACAAAAAGAACAAAAAAACTTATATATTATATATAAAATTAAAATAGGTCAATCGCATACCTGTCTACTTAATAAAAATAGTTTAGATGGTATTAAAGTTCATGTCGAAATGTAGATAAAAATAATGCGATCGTAATGAGATATTAAAATTTTTATAAAAATAATATATCAAAAATTATCATAGAAAAATAAAAATGTTATATATTATCAGTATACTAAAATACAAACACGGTTACTGTTTAATGAATAGTCAACCATACAAGGAGGTAGCTCAAGCAAGCAGGTAGAAAGCTGAGTTATTTTATTACTTTTTATAGAATACATAATATTTTTATTTTTCTATAATAACTTTTGATATATTATAGTTTATAAAAATTCAAGTATTCATTATGATTATATTGTTTTAATATACATTCCGATATTAAATTTATTATTATCATTAAGCAAGTAGGTTTGTAGCTAGTAGCTCAAGCAAACACGTAGACAACTGAACCTGGATGAGAATAGTTCGCTACGACAATAATTTGTATATCGGAATGTAGATAAAAACAAACGACCATAATGATGTATTCGAATTTTTATAAAATATAATATATGAAAAGTTATCACAAGAAAACAAAAATGTTATGTTTTATAAATAAAGTAATAAAATAAATCAGTTGCCTACCTGTCTGTTTGAGCTACCTGCTTGTGTGTTGACTTTTTATTGGACATTAACTGTGTGAAGACCACCCCTTACGGGGCAGTCGTCACGAGTCTAGGTCTCACATCATGCAACACGATATCAATCATAACTAAGATAGAGTAATTATATTGCGGAATTTCAAATTACAAGTACAAAATATTTGGATTAAGTTTAATACAGTTTTAGTGCAAATTACAGTTTTCAAATTAAACTTATTACAATCTAATATAATTTATGTCATCATACAATCAAATCAATTTACCCAGACCACCTCAATTTTCATCTGCCAATCAGTACCGAATTGTTTGTTGAGTAGTGGTCTATAGAAAACTTCAATCTTGATCTTGTAAGACCTAAGAACTAGGTCCAGCAGGTGACTTTCCTTTATCTTTTCCTGTAAAAAGTGTCAACAACATCTGTAAGCAAAGCTTAGTGAGAATATAGATTTTCAGATTACATGCATAAATCAAGCGGATCATGGGTCTAGCATGATATGTCTTGACTGCCGCTACAGTCACTCATGATTGAGACATAGTAGTCATAGAGTCGGATGATGTCCACGCCACACACACGCTTTTTAGTGGAAGCTATCCACTTATGCTGGGCTAGCTACCAGCGGTCAACATGGGGGAGCATCGGAGTGTCTATACCAAGTTCAATAGAACTGGTGAAGTAGCATGGTCTAGAACAATAGACCGTCAAAGCTAATCATGCTAAGCTGAATTAATATGTCAAAGATGCGAATAATATGAAAGCATTGTCATCAAGGTCATGATAGCAATAAACTCATAGCAATATCTGAAATGAACTGTAAGTACAATGTCATGCGGAATGATAAGTCAAATAGCTATCATGATCCACAGGGCATCACCGAACCCTGGTGTGCACAGGTCACAATCCAACTGAGCAAGGATGAATGTCAAATAATCTATCATTAACAATATGTCTCAACCGGAAGTCTAGCATGCAAAACTGAATATCTATAACTCACAGGTTCCGTGGTCTTTATCAAGCAGATTTAAAATCCACCACCTGAGTTATCTCAGGATTTATCTTCAAATCTTTGTCTATCTGATCTCTGGCTTTTCTTTTCAAATGTGTGACCACTTTCAATATCTTTAAATCTTTTGTTCTTTGTTCAGAATTTATCTGAACCTGTCAAAATTATATCATAGCAAGAACATCTTAGCTTTAAATCTTTATCTGATCTGATTCTGATAACTGATAACTCATCAATCATTTTGCATTTTCTTTGACTCTTTGAAATCTCAAAAGATATATATATATATATATATATATATCATGTTGCTTTATTTATTAATCTTTCATCATAAAATCATGGGTCTTGTAATTGTGGCACATTATTTAATTGATTATTTTGAAATATGTAAAATGGGCCATCCGGATTCGGATCAACCGGATTCGGACTATTCGGATTTGGACATCCGGATTCGGACTTGGGCATCCGAAATGACACCATCTGAAATAGGTAATCCGGATTGGTTCATCCGAATTCGGACATATCCGGGCTGGGACTATCCGAAACATAGGATCCGAGATTGGATCCGAATTGGTGCCATATCCGAATTCAGGTCCCAACCGAATTCGGATCCCAAGACTTTATAAATTTCCAGATTTGTTCTTGGTGTTCTATCTTTTCTTCATACGGATTTTACTAAAAATTCACTAAACCCATTTTTATCAACATGCAATGTATTCTAAAGTTATATTATCATATTTAGGTTGTTTTTATATCATTTTCCCTATCATTAACACAATCATTTGGTCAGTATCGTCCAAAATCCTTACTTTTTGTCAAGAACACTTATTTTTACAAAAACTCAAATTTGTACTCATTTTGGACGATCTATGCTATGATTTTTGTTTCTGTAACATCTAATGACTTCATTGTATAATTTCTAACTAAAATTTCCAACATGCAACTATAAATTTCAAATCATCAATTCGGTTTTTATAAAACTGAACATAAACCCAAAACATCGAAATTTAAGTAATTATTACCTTGAATTTTTGTCGATTGATGATGTTTATAACTTGTTCTTGACTTCAATCTTCAATTTAATGCATCTTTTAATGAATTCTTGATGATTTTTGGAGAAAAGTCGTAGCTTAGAGAGAAGGAAGAGAGAGAGTTAATTTTTTCTTAAATGTGTTAAATGGTCATTAATTGAGTTTATATACTTCATTTTAGCTTTATGTGCTAACACATCTCTTTTAAATTTGATCATTTAAATACTTTATAACATTTATATTACATTTAACTTAATTAATTAAATTTCATTAATTTATTAAATTACAAAATAAATAATGTAATAAAATTACATTATTAGCTCAAAATACTGAAATTAAAGTTTGGTCAAAAGCTAGGTTGTTACAAACTAAGTTTGTAAATTAATATATTTATCAGAAGGTAGATAAAAATAATGTGATCGTAATGATATATTCGAATTTTCGTATAATATAGTATATCAAAAGTTATTATAAAAAAACAAAAATGTTATACATTATATATAAAATAATGAAATAAGTCACTTGTCTACCTAACTACTTGAGCTACTTGCCTGTGTTGTTCACTGTTCATCGAACAATAACAGAGTAACAAAGTTTATAAATTAATATATTGATAATACCCACGTAACCCTCTTATTTATTTATTTATTTATTTATTATTATTATTATTATTATTATTATTATTATTATTATTATTGTTATTATTTTGCTTTCACGGTTTTTTTTAATGGCCCTCTCTACCAATATCTCTCATTATTCATTGTTACTCATCATTTTTGTGAGAGGTTACTTAAATAAATAGAAAGCATACACGTGTTAAGTGCTAACCATAATTTTTATCTTGTTTGAAAAAGGTTGGACATGTACCGTAAGGTCACCTAACTACGGATTTGATCTTGACGCGACACCTTTCAACGAGTGCGGAATCCTCGTTAGCGGTTTAACAGATCGATCACGCACATGAAAACCGGAGACTAACACTATGATAGACGTCACAACGAATGACTCGACACGTGTATGTCTCCGAAACGACTCTCTGAAATCTTCACAAGTTCGTAGTGCACTATATGAGCTCTGAACACCAATCTCTGCAAAAGTCCATAATGAAAATGGATTAATTCTTAATTATAGAGCTTAAGTTCGAACTTAGCTCAGACAAGTTCGTTCAGGCCCAAGCCCACGAACTTGTCCACTACATGTTCGAACTTAGCTCCTACTAAGTTCAAACCCTAGCCTTTGAACTTATTCTTGAACTTGTCTTTGAACTTGTTCTTGAACTTATTCTTGAACTTATGTTTGAACTTATCTTTGAACTTATGTTTGAACTCATCTTTGAACTTATGTTTGAACTTATCTTTAAACTTAAGTAAACATCAATCACAAACAAGATCAAACATATATAACCAATATCAAACATATGTATTAACTTGTAATTACAAAGCCTAAACTATTACAAAAGACTATGTACACTTAGACTGCTATCGTCACTCAGGTGGCACTAACAGACTCCCCCTTGACGATAGCTTCTAACTAGATATTCAATTAATCTACAATACTAGGCTTATTCAAACTGCTACCAGCATAGAAACCATATTCTACACACACCTTTACAACATTCTGGTATTTCTTGCCTTCAGACCTCCAACCTTCGTGAAAATAGATTGGTTGCTCATGAAGTTTCAGCAAGTCGCCCTGAGACAGGTTTACGAGGTGCAGAGGGTCATACACTTTCAAAATAACTCTGTCGTCATGATCTTTCATAGCTGCCTTTACTGTTTCATTGTCAACGAACCACCACTTCATATTCGCGAGAACATCCTATGGCATTGGTTTCAATGGAACCTTCTTTAAGCATCGAACCGGCTTGTAGAATATCTTCATCCAAGGCTTTCCGGTCAATGGATCTATCCTAGACTCATTCATTACTCTCTTCCTTCCCTTGGCTTTATTCTCTCAAACCTTCCAGACCGACCTTCTTTTCTTATAATTCTTGCTATCACTTCTGCGTACTGATCGTCTCCTAGGTTTATCAGATTCTTCCATGCCAGCTCCTTTACCTCACATTTCGGCAGTGTATTGAAGACTTTTAGCTTTCTCTTTAGATACTGCAGCCCGTCTCTTCTCTTAAGTACAAAAAGCTGTAATTCTCTGTCGAAAAACCAACTGAGAATGCCTCCAGACAGTTTTCCTAGGCTTGGCAGTCTCATTCTCTATTTCACAGCTAATTCCGAATTCTTTTATTCTTTTCTGAACCAAAGCTGTCTATTTTTCTTCATTTCTTAGCTCTTTATCAGTTTCTTGAGTAGCATCATCATCCGATTCATCATTTATCGTTGACTTCAGAACGTCTAAGTCTATCGGATTCTGGTTTGTGTTTATGTATTGCTCAGTAACTGTTTGACCCTGGATGACGAACTCGTCAGCTTCATCTTCTTCATTTGCAAGTACCTCATCGTTTGGGCTCCAATCGGGAACATTCTTTGGGATAAACTCTCCTTCCTCGAGTTCCTCCAACTCTTCTTCAAAATCAAAATTTATCTCGTCGTCATCATCAATATCGGCCAAGGCTCTAATTATTTCTTCATTGACTAACTCTGACGCCTCTGGAGCCTTGCCTTTATCCTGACCTTCTCCTCCTCCTGTCCTAGATGACCCTGGCTCCCCCTAAATCTTAGCTTCTTGAGCAGTCTCACGTGGAAGATCTGCTAGCTCACTGTCTTTTTGCGTGCTGGGGTCACCTCCTTCATCATCATCTCTTCTTTGGACTCTCCTTAGCTCATCTTCTCTGCAACTGCTCTCCCCCTGAGCTTGTAGATCTTTCATAATTTGCTCCACCAGCGTCTGCAGAGTGAGAATTTGAGACTGTTGAGCTGAGGTCACCTCCTGTTGAGCAGCCACTTTTGTTTGTAATTGAGCGTTTTCTTGCTCCAATCTTGAGTTATGCTGCTGCAACTCGTTCACAGCTTGAGATAGCTGGAATATTTAGACTGTCTGGAAGTCTACTTTGCTTTTCAGCTCTGTGAATTGCTGATTTTCAATGAATATAGTGGAAGTGGATGGAATGGAAGAGGATGTGGATGGAGCGACGGTTGCAGCAGATGGAATGGTAGTAGAAGTAGACGGAGCTCCCTGACTAAAGCGTTGTCTTTTTGCCCTTTGTTGTGTGGCGATTGTTGCTTCTTCTTCTAAAATAAAATCAGTATGTCCTTCCTCTTCGTCACGAAGTACAGGACGTGACATCTTTCTCCTGCTGACAACAACTCTTTAACCATATCTTCTAATGGTGACTGATGGATCTTCAGCTTCAGCTTCTTCTGAGCTCGATTCAGATTTAGATTCAGAGGCGGTCTCTACTTGACCTTCAACCTCTTCATGAGCCTCTGTTCCTGCTCTACCTTCTGTATCAGCTGCTAGAGGCTGATATTCGTCAATCTCTCTGAATATGTCATCCATGCTTGTTGGGGGTTCCAAAATCTCGTGAACAAGCTGTTCCGCAATGTTCTCTTGAGCTGCGACTCCTTGTTCCCAAATTTCTTCCAGCGTCTGGTCCCTTTGGTCAAGCTGTGGTGCCGAAGTGGATGACCCACCTGCCTCTGTAGTGGAACGGGAACGAGGAATGGATCGAGCAACCGGAGTGCGCCTAGCCGGTTCTTGTTGTTGTTGAGGTTGCGGCTGCTGCGGTTGTTGTTGGGGTGCTTCACCAATCCAGTCATCCCCTTCGGGAGCAATAAAATCTACATCTATAACGGCACCAAAAAGATGAGCCGCATGTGGCCTGACTTGCTCAGCCCTTCGAGCATTGTGGGTCTGGCAGTCGGCAAATATCCGTTTATCTATGATGGCAACACCAGTTTGTTTAGGCAGCGTCAGAAGGTCTGGCAGGAAGTGGCGGATAATCATCATTATGAAGCACGGGTACATAAGAAACCTTTCTATGATGGGAGCAGAAATCTGATGAACAAACTCCCCGAAGAACATTTCCGAGAAGCTGAATTTGCTTATTGTATATCAGAGAAATCATTGCAGACTACAGCTTTGACACCATTTTGTCAAATCCTGCTTTCTTTGGCGCAAAGCATACCATGATCACGTGGACCAAATACCTCCACTGGCCAATGAGGCTGCTCTTCACATAAGACGCCTTGGTTATGTCCTGAGCATAACCCATTCGGAGAAAGGCAACTTGACTTATGGGTATCGGAAAGTCGATAGGGCCCGCTTCTTGATCTTCTGTCCCCAACTGCAAAATCTGGCGCAAAAGATCCGCAGAAAAAGCTATCGGTCGTCCTCCTACTCTTGTACGCAAAACTGTAGGAGTGACTGTGCAGTCCACTTGCAGATGTTGCCAGAATTGCCTCACGTATGTTCGAATGATGGGCAGATTGTGCGTTAGTGCATAAGACACTCTAGATTGTGTCAAAAACTCGATCATCTGACGGTATAGCTGAGCCTCCGGCAGCTGGAGATCGACGACCATCACCATATTATGCTTATTAAAAATGGCACACAAATGACGATTAAAAAGTTAGAAATTAATTTAAAAATAAATTTGTGTTATTCGAACTTGTATAACTTCGAACTTGATTAAGTTCGAAGTTGAACACATTCGAACTTACACAAATTCGAGAATTTAAAGCATTCGAACTTAATTAAGTTCGAGACACTCATTTGAACATGACTGACTTTGAACTTATAGATATTTTAACAAGTTCGAACCAGAAGAACAAGTTCGAAGTCGGTCATTTTCAACTATAAAACCATGGTTTTGACCCCATTTGACTTAATTAGCTGTAGAATCTAGTCCTAATAGGTTCTAATCAAGGTTATGTATCATTAATTTTAAGTTTTTGCTTTTAAAACTTGTGATTTAAAGTCACCTAGTTTTAAATGACATAAAGCTTAAAAATGGTCGATTTTAGATAAAAAAATGTCCTAAACTAACACTTACTTAGTATTAGCTTGTTCAATACACCTAAATGTGTATATATGTTCGAGAAACTGTAATAAACTTCTAGAAATAGTAACAAATATGAAAATCCGATAAGTTCGAAGATAAGTCCGAAGATAAGTTCGATATCGCCCTGACAAGTTCGAAGGAAGAATTTCGAAGGTAAGTGCATTGAATGAAACACTGTTGACCTATTTATATCCAACCACCTTCTAACTTAGGTTAAGTTCGAACTTCCAGCAAGTTCGAAAGTAACTTCGAACTTGTCTGGTATTCGAACTTAATTGAAAATTTTGAAAATTATTGAATAAAATCCAACTTTTTCACTTAACGGAATTTTTCCAACTTTGCAAAAACATTCACACTAAGCAACAGATTTTCACACAATTATTGTTTCTACAACTAAAAATGCATCCTAGTAACTTTGACATTTTTCCTTTTTAATAAAAATTAAGATAAAATAAAGTAAAATAACATAAAATTTAAATAAGATAAACTAAAAATAAAGTAAAATTAAATTAACTCAAGAATACTTTAAAGATAAAATTTATACTAACAGAATATTTTTGTGAGAAAGTCAAAGAAGGTTCAATCAGATAGCGGTGTCAAACGCACTTTCAGTATTTGACTTTCATACTTAGGAATTTTTATTCCTTTGTTGTTTGTCGTGATATACATTTCAAGTCGATTGTCGGTATGTTTTTCCCTTTAGACACTCAACACTTTGGAAATTCCTTTGGCCTTTTTATTTACCAAGAAACTACCTTACGTGTCCCAAACTTAGATATACTTCTATAATCAAGGCAGACACACAATGATTATAACTTTTTGGTATTGCAAATTTTCTTTAAAAGGCAAACGTCGGACACAGTTCTGTATTTACATACAAAAGAGTGTCTTAGTTTGTCTTAGAGTTCCTCTTATGTTAGCAAGACAGCGATGACAGGTTTGTACTCTCGTACAATAAAGAGACTTATCTTGCTAGCTTAAGTCAAAACAGCGGTGACATGTCTATACTCACGTACAACAAAGCGACTTGTTTTGACTTCCTTTTCTTTTCAAAACTTTTTCTTTCTTTGTTTAAGAAGTATTTTGATGTTGCTATACATTCCCCAGATAAATTTGCATACCTCATTTATAATCATTGTCTGTATGTCTCTAACATAAAAATTAAGACCTTTTGGTCATACATCTAAGTTAGTCATACATATGACATTTTCTTGATTATTTTATTAGCTGTTAGGATTTCCTTCATCTACTATGCCTACCAACACATCATACAAGAAAGTGTATATCACTTAGAATTTATGGTGCATTATGTGTGAAAGCTTAACACTTACAGTTTGTTTAGACGGTGCTAATTTTCTTCACTTTGAACCTATGATTCTAAGACTTAACTCATTTGTCGATATATATATTTTTTTAACTTTTTATGGTTTTCTCTTTTTCTTTTGTTTTTCACTTTTAAGAAAAATAAGCTGCTAAACTAACCTACTAACTTGCTTTAAAAAGAAAGAAAAACTACTAAGGTCAAGTTACTCTGGATTACGCATGTCATTTAATTGAACTAACAACTCAAAGCGTGACTTATCAAATGCTTTAGTAAATAAATCTGCATTATTGTCTTCCGTTTCAACTTTTACCAGTTTTATCAAATTCTTTTCAGCACAATCACGTATGAAATGATGTCTTATCTCTATGTGCTTTGTTTTACTGTGTTTAACTGGATTATTGGTTATAGAAATTGTTGATTGATTATCTATCCTAATGGGAGTATGAGTATAAGTCAAACCGTAATCCCGCAATTGTTGTTGGATCCACAAAACCTGTGAACAGCAACTACCAACAGCTACATACTCGGCCTTGCACGTTGATACGGCTACCGAAGTTTGTTTCTTGTATTTCCAGGATACGAGCCTCCCTCCAAGGAACTGACAACCTCCAGTTGTTGATTTCTAGTTCAAGCTGCATCCACCATAATCAGAGTCCGTGTATGCCTCCAATTCCAGATCTCCATCAGCATGATACCAAAGTCCCAGCTTCGGTTTCGACTTCAGGTGTCTCAGAATTCGCTTCATGGCTTTCATATGCATCTCCTTTGGATTTGCTTGAAACCTAGCACATATACACACAACAAGCATAATGTCAGGTCTAGAATCAGTTAAATACATAAGTGACCCGATCATGGCCCGATATAAAGTCGGATCCACATCAGTATCACTTTCTGCACCCGATCCGAGATTGTGATTCACTTGAATTGGAGTACTAAAGTGTGCGGTCAGCTTTGTTTCTTCCATCCCGAAGCGCTCCAAAATGTCGTAGACATGCTTCATCTGATGGATAAACATTCCTTCTTTCCTTTGTTCAACTTGTAAACCCAGAAAGAAATTCAGCTTTCCCATAGCACTCATCTCAAACTTCGACTTCATAACATTTTCAAAATCTTTGCACATCTGCTCGTTTGACGACCCGAAGATGATGCCGTCCACGTACACTTGTACTAAAATAAAGTCTTCTCCTTTTCTTTTCACGAACAATGTACTATCAATTCTCCCTCTCTCAAACCCATTGTCCAAAAGATGAGTTGATAGCGCCTCATACCAAGCCCCTGGCGGCTGTTCGACGTACACCAATTCCTTCACCTTGCCGTACAGGAATGCACTCTTGACGTCGAGTTGATATACTTTAAACCCTTTGAAGGACGTGAAAGCAAGAAACAAACGAATTGCCACAAGCCTCGCCACTGGTGCAAACACTTCGTTATAATCAATTCTCTCTTCCTGGTTGAATCCTTTTACCACAAGTCTTGCCTTGTTACGAGTAACTATACCCCGATCATCCCTTTTGCACTTAAAGACCCATTTGGTCCCTATTGCAACCTATCCTCGAGGTAACGGCACTAACTCTCATACTTCAAGCTTTTTGAACTGTGACAGTTCCTCTTGCATGGCTTCAACTCAAGAATTATCTTTCAGTACCATTTGCACATTCTTTGGCTCTGCGAGATAAAACACGAGTATAAACACGTGTGAAAGGCCTCGGAGTTGTTGATCATCGATAACAGCACCGTGTTATTATTCACACTACTCCTAGTTCTCACACCAGTATTCGGATTCCCTATGATACTCTTAATTGGATAATCCTTGTTTATTCTCGAGGTCTCAATCTCATCGACATGAAGATTATCTCCTAAGTTAGATCCTATTTCACCTAACGGGGGTATGACTTCAGACGGTATATTCTCTTCCTCATAATCAATGTCCTCGGAGTTAGAATTATTCGTCTGATTCTGATTTGTAGGTAATTCAGGTTCATTCTCTGTTGGAGACCCATCTTTTAACGTTGTGGGCTCAGATGTTGATGGAATGCTTGACTTTGGGAAACTTTGGTAGTCGTCATTAAGGTTTAATGATGAGAAGTCATTTTCCACTGTACCTGCATTTCCACTAAACGGTATGTTAAATGATTCAAACAAAGAGTCATAATCAAATAACCATTCCGGACCAGTTTGGGGTTCATTTGAATAACTTGTTATGTCAATGTTAAACACAATATCAACCGTACTATTTGTTTTGTTAAAAACCCTTTTGTTTGGTGAGTTAGGGACATAACCTAGGAAGTATCCTTTGTCAGCCTTTTCACCAAACTTAGGTTGATGTTTTGTTTTCAATAAAGTACACGGTACCCCAAACGGTTCAAAGCCAGTTAAATTTGGTGGTCTTTTATTCAGAACTTCATAACAGGTTTTGTTCAGTGATTTGACAGTAAGGACCCGGTTTAAAACATGACACTCGGTATTCACTGCCTCCCTCCAAAACATGGTAGGAAGCTTTGAATCCGAGAGCATTGTCCTCGCTGCCTCAATCAAATTCTTGTTCTTACGTTCTACCACCCTATTTTGTTGTGGCTCATAAGGTGCACTAAATTGATGCACTATGCCTATGGATAGACAATGTACACCAATTACTGTGTTTTTAAATTCAGTTCCGTTATCACTCCTGATACGTTTTACCCTTGTCCCATATGAGTTCTCGACTTGGTCTCAGAACCCAATCAACTTTCTAGTTGTTTCGTCCTTTGTACCTAAAAAGAAAACCCAAGAGAAACGTGAGTAATCATCAGTGATAACTAAACAATACCAACTACCACCTATACTCATTTTGTTGATTGGACCGAAGAGATCCATATGCAGCAAACCGAAGGTGGAAGCTATGGAGTTCTGAGTCTTTGACTTGTGTGACTTCTTATGTTGTTTTCCTTTCTTGCACGGGACACACTTGTCATCAAACTGAAAACTCTTCAGAGGAACACCTTGCACCAGACCATGTTTAATGATGTAATTCATTTTCCTTAGGTGCAAGTATGCCATGCGTCTGTGCCATAGAATAGATTCTGATTCTGATTTTAATAAGTCATTATCTAACAAAGCTTATTTCAAATGGACTGACCGGATTTTTAGATTAAGCCTAATAAGTTGTTATCAAACAGCCCCTTAGACTGCTATCGTCACTCAGGATGCACTAACATATACTATATCATTTCATATCGGTTATGAATCAAAATTATAAGTTTTATAATGCATTATTACTAGTATGGATGTGTAAAAATTGATCTGAAGTGACAAAACTAAAATTAGAAGAACGGTGACCCATTTATATTAGTAATGCTTTTTTTATAAAATATAAAATTTTTAATTTTTAGTTCGGTTCAATTTGATATCTAATAGGATTTAAACTGTCATTATGTGATAGCAAACAGTTGAAACTAAACTAAACACTAAATTTAATGCAACACTTTTTGTTACGGCCATTATCTGATTATTAATTTCTAAAACGCTGCAGCACTTTTTCAAATGCAAATCCAAACATTTCAAACGCAAATCCAGACACCCCCGAAGAATGTTTAGCTTGATCACAAGGAAATTTCGATGCCAAACTTTTCCAAAGTTACTCAACGATTCATAGACATTCACATTACAACTTATTCAAAAGTACAATCATAATTTCACATTCCAACTAACCTGGACCATCTTTTTATGCATAAAGGACTGATTATGATTTGTTTAGCTACCAATGATACATTATTTAACAGTTCATTACACCGTTTAACGACGTATCTAGAAAAAATTATCACTAGTGGCACCAAAAGTATGACCAATATATATACTATATATAAACTAAATAAAATGTTCGACTTCATTAAAATAGTAAACATGACCGCGTGGTTGAAAAGATCCTCTTTGCCAATATAGGCATCTAAAGTTTTTCCCTTTGATTAGGGGAATATTCCAAAATTCTTGGTCCATCTACAGGATACCAAGGAAGGTTTTCCATGTTAATTGCTTTTGGAATTGGATTTGAAGGAGTAGAATTAGCAAGTGGAACATTATTAGATACACTTCCACTTGAAGGTTCTCCACTAGGACCACTACGGAATGGTAATTTTCTTTTCCAAAATTTATCTATTGAAAGATTGAACCGTGCAATTGTCAATTAAGATTTTATGAAACATTAAAACACACAATAACACAAAACAAAGCAAACATTACTCAAGTCTCAGATAAGAAAATATTTAGAAATTAGATTTCACTCATCTATCTATATATATATAAAAGTTGAGTCCTTTATGTAATAAATGTGGGGACAAATCTCATGTAAAGTTGAGTCCATATCATAAAAATTCATGTTATAAATATTCATGTCATAATTGTTTTTAATGCATTAACTTCTCCTATACTAAATAATTGCTTAATTGTTTTAATATCAAACTAAATTTTGTTTTAGTTTTCAAAAAAAAAAGGTTAATAATAGTAGACTATCCATTTTCTCAAACTTGAATAATTGCTTTAATGTGATACTAAATATTGGTTTAATGTTGTTTAAATTTAATTAATTTCACCTTAATAGTAAAAACTCTTCATCTATCCTAAGGTTATTATTTCTTATCAATTTAAATGTTTTTATTTTACCATAAATATGAATTAATGTCAATTATTTATCTATAAATAACAAAGTTACATTTGTTCATTCACATTCTTCCATCATTTCATGGATGGAAAATCCTACCACAATGCCAAGAATTTTGGTTCATGACGGCCAACGAAGCCTATGGTAGCAATGATTTTCACAGCAAATGGTTGTGAAAATGTAAGGTTCAAGAGTAAATCGTATGCGGGATCACAAAACTCATCTCCATATGCTAATTTGATGTTGTTGGAATTCACGGACGATGACAATGCCGAGTCGGAGAACTTCTCGCTCGAAAAGCACCCATCATTTAAATTTAATTGGGTTTCATCTAAGCGGAAAGACATATAATAATAAAGGTATTAATTAGTCATTGTGGTACAGGGCTTATTTTTAATTTCGTAGTATAAGTAATTGTTTGTTTTGTGAAAGTTGAGAGCTATTGTAATAGAATTTGTTTTTTTGGCAATCACATATATTAGATGTCTATAGGAGTCACTTTGGTAATTTTGTATTCAATTTTAATTTTGTTTCGGATTTTAGTTGGATTTATAAACCGCATGTGTGCTCTCCTATATTCTAAATCGAGAAATTTATTATTTAGTTATTGATTTTTGTTTAATTTAGTTTAAATATTGCAAACCATGTTTTTATATCACTGATTCCTTATATAACTAATAATTCATCTTAATAATCTTTTTAAAACTGTATATTATTTTTTAATTTGTAAATTTTATGTTTTCTTCTAAACTATTTGAGTAATTATATTATATGTTGACAATTTTATATAGCTAATATGACAATTACTATTATTTATTTATTTTTGAAGTGAACTATTATGATATTACATCTCTTGAGATAACCTAAAATCTAATTAAAATTTTAAAACAATTTATTTACGTAATTAAAAGTTTATAATGACATAAATTATAAATTGAGAGCTTTTGAATATAATTATTCTATTATGAATCTTCAATTGAATTTTGATATCATTATTACGATAAAAGTATTCTTTAAATAGTTTTAATATCATTGTTAAATTAAAAAAAATATCATTTGGTTCATATGATAATATGTTTATACATATAGATTCTATAATAGTTATATAAAAATATTTTGTTCAATAAGCATAGTTAAGTTTCATTATGTACCTAATATGATAATCTAAAAGAAATACGTTAAGGAACACAAATTGTTTCAATTCAAATTTTTAATCATTATAATTGATTTTTAAGAAAGATTTAATTACCAAGAGTCCATATCATTAAAGTCTATGTTATATGAAGCTCATGTCATTAACTTTATAAAGATCATCTTATGTTATCTATATCTGTGTGTGTGTGTGTGTGTGTGTGTGTGTGTGTGTGTGTGTGTGTGTGTGTCTATATAAAAGTTGAGTCCATATCAATAAATTCATGTGATAAATAAATTCATTTTGATTCCATTTAAAAAATTACAATGATCGTATTTAATTTGATAAGTTGAGTCCATTTCAATAAAGACCAATGACATAAAATGATTTTATGTATAAAGTATTCCAATTCAATATAATAAATTACAATGATCTTATTTTATATCAAAATATATTATTTTATTATTTACTTTAATTAATTCCATAAGCTGCAGCATGTGTTACTAAAGTCCATATAATGAACTACAATTATATTTATTTAAATCATAATAGTGTATATTATTTCAATTCGATTTGATAAGTTTAGTCATATAACAATAAATTTCATGTAATAAGTTATACTGATAATTTATTTAGATCAAAATAATTAAATTTATTAGTATTCTCATAAATTGTTTATTAAATTAAATGAGAATACTAATTACATAAATAAATGATTTTCATGACTATTTTTTAGTAATTTTATTATATAAATAAATTAAATTACATAAGAAATTTAATTACATAAATTTAATTTAATTAAATGAGAATACTAATTACATAAATAAATAAATGATTTAAAATAATTAAATTTATTAGTATTCTCATAAATTTATTTATGTAAGTTTATATAATTTAGTAATATCGCAACATGTGTCAACTAACATTTATTTACATTTGCTATACATTACTTATTTATTTAATTTAATTTCAAAACACCACAAAGATAGGATGAGATACTAAGAATATAATAATCATTTATTTCATTAAATTAACTTGTAAGATACATATATTATTATTTTATACCTAAATACGTTAACAAAGAGGAAAAAAAATATTGTGTTACATTTTAATTTATTTATTTAAATTAAATATCTTTAATAACCAAATTATCTTACCAGAAAACGTAATTCATAAATCTCTTTTAAATAACAAGAGACTAAGAATTTTATTTGCAAATAGTATATTGAAAAATATATATGAAATATCACTATTTGTAGATTTAAAATTTCTAACAAATATATTAATATTTAAAGAATCATAATAATGGTAATGATTTCATGTCTATAGTAATTAATTCCATGTAATATATTACGATGATCATTTTTTACATATAATGCATAATTATATTATTTAATTTGATAAGTTGAGTCATATATTGATAATTATATATAATAAAATATAATTATTATATATTTAGATTAAAAATATTAGTTTATTTTTAATTTAGTTTGATAAGTTGAGTCGTGTAACATAAATCTCATGTGACAACATATATTTAATTAATGTATTAAAAATTTTAACATACTTACACGTTGTACCTAAATTTTAAGAGACATTTGTTTTAATTTTTAAAAACTTTTATGAAAATACATGATTCCTTAAGTAGCCTTTAAAAATAAGTTAATCAACAAATTAATGTAAACAAAATATATAATTTAGAATTTTATTAATATATTATTTGTAATTAATATATACTTAACTTAACACTTAAAATAATTTTTTTATATAGTTACACATTGTAGAAAAGTTTTAAGATATAATTTTTAATTTTTTAAAGGAGTTTATGAAAATATATGATTCCTCAAATACCCTTTAAAAAATAAGTTAAGTCTTTCTTTTTGTTTTCAACGATCTAGTGCTTGGTCCTTCACCTTTATGAGTAGGACTGACTCATTAACAATTTAAACTAATAAAATATATATTCAATAATTTTAAGATTATTCATAAAATAAGTCGATCTATATAAATTTTATTATAAAATGGACTCAACTTTGATACAACATGTTTAATATAAATAAATATTACTTGAACTTAAATAAATATAACATAATAGTATTGTTATTTATCTCATGAATTTTAGTTACATAGATTCAATGTAAAACCTTATTAATATTCATCATAAATCTTGAATTTTAATAAGTTCAAGTAACTAATATATGCATCTGTACAAATTATAATTACACATAAATGTCATTGATTGCTTAATTTTTTTGAAATTCTCTCATAATTTTCAAACATAACCTATGTTGTACAAGTTATAATTACACATAAATGTCATATTGATTGCTCAATTCTTTTGAAATTCTATCATAATTTTCAAACGTAACCTATTGCACATAAATGTAACATTGATTGTTACATTTTATCTATAGTATCTAGGCACTCTAAAATCGTAATAAAATTTGACATTATCGTTTTCATTTTTATCTCTCATGCATGATCAATTTCAAGAAATATCATATTCTTACGTTCTAACATTTTTTTTATCATTGCAGGATGAAGAAGCATGAGTGTAGAACGAACATTGACATAGTCATGGTCGATATCATCCACCTTTTCATTACAAAAATTATCTACCATTTTTCAATCAATTACACACTTTCGTATATGTATTTGTCATTTTCAGTTGTTTTAGAAAATGAATTATGGAGAACTTTTTTTTATGTTAACATATATTTTGTGAGTCAATGTTATTTTGTTCTGAGAAGTAATATTTTAAACGTGCAGTATGATGAAAAAAATAGGGTTATTATCGAAAAAACCATCCGAACTTTTATGATTTTTTCGGTTTAACCACTCAATTTTTTTTCCAATCGATCAAAACACTAAACTTTTCATTTTTTATTGCTTTGACCATTTTACCTGTTATCACAGGTGATTTGCTTACGTGGAAATCACGTGACGTTTTTTATCATTGAAAAAACCACTTGAACTTCCAAGATTTTTTTGGTTTGACCACCATCCTCTTAAACTAAAAATTAAAACTCCGAGAACCGATAATTCAATGTAACCAAACATATATTTTTATATTTTTATCAATAACAGTAATATATCAAATTAAAATCAATTCATTTTTATTTTTAAGTTTTTTCAAGATATTATAAACACCAAAAATAAACTCAATTTAAGTTTCAAAATTGCTTATGAAATTTTATAATAAAATTTTAGTTATTAATTTTCTATTATAATTTATTTTTTAAAAATTTATTAAATTATATTATTACTATCGTTAGTGATTACTATTTAATTTATAAAATTTATTTATTTACGATCCTTTAAAACATTCAAACCCTAACAAACTTGATGAACACTACAAAACCTTAGAGAATCAAATTGATTAGAATATGTTGGGATTAACACAATGATAATGAAGAACTGATGAAGTAGAAGAGGATAATAATAAAGAAGCAAAAGAGATTAATGAAACATCGTTGTTGATAAAAGCAATATGATGATGAAAAACAGAGAATGGTTTTTATGATGAAAAAACTAATAGAGTGGTTAAAGAAAAAGAATTATGAAAGTTCCAATGATTTTTTTTGATAAAAACTCTCATTCATAACAACAATTGACCGGTCAAACAGGTTACCGGTCAAAAATGAATGGCTAAACCAATAAATTTGAAAGTATAGTGATTAAACTAATAGAAAATAAAAAGTGTAGTGATTTGATCGGTTGTGAAAATAATTGAATGGTTAAACCGAAAAAATCATAAAAGTTCGGATGGTTTTTTCGATAATAACCCAAAAAAATAACACAAAAAGTATAGTGGCTGTTAAAATTCACTTTTTGTATGACATGATTTTGTTTTAGGGTATATACAACTATATAATATTATTACCAACGCAATACTAAAATATTTTTTAATAACCACAGATATCTTTGTCTCATTTTTTTTTCTATTTATAAATATCAAATGCACATATATCAATGGCAGTCTTGAGCATAAATAATTTCGTGTTTGTAGTAATTTAACTACACATAATAAATATATTCAATGATTTAGAATAAAATATATTATTTTATTATTTAATTTATTTAATTTGATAAATGAAGCCATATATTAATAAATTCCATATAATAAACTATAATGACCATTTGTTCAAATCAAAATAAATTATTCTATTGTAATTTAATTTGATAAATTGAGTCCAATAACAATAAATTCATTGTAACGATTTTTAATGATAATTAATTAGATCCAAATAAATTATGTTATTAGTTAGTTTATTATAATTGATAATATAAAACTAACATGAGTTACCGAGTATGTAGCAATCTTTTATAACATTTAAATTATGTCTAATATTGAATCATACATTTAATTTATTTGGTAAAAGAAGTAGCTACAAAAGTCATTTATATATTTAATTTAGTAACACCAAAACAATCACATGTCCTAATCTTTACATAATATTTTAATTAAAAGATCATTTAGCCCGGTGCATTGCACGGGCCATCATGACTAGTTAAGTAAACAATTAATAAACCTTGTATCAATTAACTAAATAAAATACTTAAAGTCTTGAACAATTAAACGATAACCAAACTAAATAAAATAAATTCTGGATGAATGGATGAATCTACACTAGAATAGTTCAGCATAGGAGATTCAGGAGAAAATCACATGAAATAAAAATCAATTTCATACCTAATACCTTTATGATCGATTCTGCAATAGGAAGGCAGCAGAAGGAGGAAGAAGAATCGATGGAGAATGGTTCAATGGCAGCAGTAGAAGAGGACAGTCACAAACTCACAATAATGGAGAAGGGCCAAAAGGTATCAAAGTTGCTCAATCGCTCACACATTCACAGCGAACGAACAGAAAGAAAGAAACATGTACAATCGCTCTTATGTTTTTAATTTTTGGCTAGCTCACTATTTTAGTTGGGTTGTGTGCACTAATTTAATTGGACTGGGCGCACATATTGAAAACCAAAATATTTTTTTACATAGTTGGCCAAAATATTGTGGCTTGGGTCACGACTAGCCAATAGGTCAATCCGCTCCTGACACCGTCAAAATATGATATGACCAATCATATATAAACAAGAAAAAAAGATATTGGGTGCGTTTGGTATAGGGAAAAGAAATGAGGAGAAATGGAAAAAGAAATGGGGGAGAAATGGAATTGGGTGGAGAATTGAAATTGTGTATCCTGTTTGGTATCAACAGAGAAATAAAGAGGAGAAATGGTGGCTCAGGTGGAGTAGAGACACAAGACAGTCAATTCTCACCATTTCTCTACCATATGGAGAGAATTGCATTTCTCCATATTTAGCCTTCAAACAATTCCCAGAGAATTCAATTCTCCGCCCATTAATTAAGAGCATTTCTCCCAAACAAGAGAAATCACAATTCTCTCCATTCAAATCTCTCTACCAAACAGCCCCTTAGATTCAATCAATACCTCACTTTGTAGATGAAAAATATCCTCTCATTGTGAATTGCTTTGTGAATGATAATCGTGAGGTTTCTGTCTAACAAATTTACCAAATTTAAATGGTTAGACTTGTTTGGCCTATACATCTTTATTAACAAGTTCTGTAATTCTTGTTTGCATTCAAATCATTTTGACTTCGATTCTGAAAGCATGGAAAGATTAGTATACAATGAGAAAAACCCTATTTAACCCATATGATCTTCTCATTGGACAACTTATATAGCGCATTCCAGAGACTTTTTAGTTTGACTTGATGGAAAACGAATGCTGAATGTCAATGCCTGTCGACTTATGTTTGGCTGTGCAGCCCGATGCAACATTCGAGTTGAATCTTGAGCTATTGCAAGTAATGCAGCCTGAAGGAAAGTAGTTTGTTCCAGGCATTGCTAGCAAGATTTGAATGAGTTTGCAAGGGTAGTTTCGGCATGAAGAGCATTTTTTTTTTTTTTTTTTTTTACCATAAGGCCATTTTGTGCAGTGTATGAGATTACAATTACAGATGACTCTTTGTAACAATTGTATTTATATACCAACTCCATTTTCATTGTGGAATCCTAAACATCAAATGAAACATTCACGCTTCTTTTGGGATTTTGACATAAATAAAATTAGTAATATACCCTTCAAGCATCATCGAAGGATATTGCATTACGTTAAATTTTGAGTCTGACAAGAGGCGTAGATAGTCGATGTCTCAATGGGGTGTACATTGGGTCAAAACTGGATCAAACCGAAATTAAAATATATAAAATAATGTAACCGGAAATGGTAGTTTGGAACCAATCAGTTTGTTTCCAAAGCAAGAAAATGGTCTTTTTGATACTTACACACTCATTAAAGATACAATCATTTTAAAAAATTGTTTTAATACGAGTTATTAAACACCCGTGCGTTGCTGCGGGGTCTAAAATATTAATTACAAAAATAAATATAAAAACAAATAAAAAAATACTTTTCAAACAATTAAAACAACGAAACACAACTGAGCCAACATGGAAGAATAAAATTGGAAAGCCGTATAGATTCAAGAAGCAAGACAAATGATACTGTTAATCAGTTCTTATCATTGGTTTTCTAGATTTTGCAATGCTAAAATTACAAACAATGTCGTATTAAATCGGATCGGAACCAGAATTAATTAATCAAAAATTCATAACCATAATTTGAAATTTTGACATTGATTAGGTTGGTTGTGAATTTAATTTATTGGTTTACGGACAAATCAATTAAATTTATAACAGTAATGTCTCTAATATATCGATTATAGTTTGCAACGTTATAATAGTAATGTTCAATGCTATATATGATCGTATTTAATAAAAAAAATCTAAAATTTAAATAGTTATATTTTAATTATATAACAATTTCATTAGAATTTTGGTTGTGCATCTGAATAATAAAGTTTTTTTATACAATTAAACATAACATAATAGTTTCAAAAGACAACTACAAACATATGTATAATTAAAATCATAATTTTAAGTATGTAAGAAAATGTTGTAAAAATAATTGTTAAAAGAGAATTAAATAAAAATTTATCAAAATAGAAGGGCTAAATAAAAGATAACACTAAGATGAGGGTGTATTATGAAAAAATTAAAATTAAAAAAAAAAGAAATAAGAAAAAAATTGTAGTTGGTCGAGATCATTACGTAAATATGTATATATATAATATCATTTGTTATAGATATGAAAACAGTGCTACAATATAATGAATAATATCCACCTAACCCTATTATTATTATTATTATTATTATTATTATTATTATTATTATTATTATTATTATTATTATTATTATTATTATTAGAGTTAATTACAAAAATGGTCACTGTGGTTTGTTCAAAAAATTTGGATTTGGTCCCTGAACTTTCAATTTTGCAAAAACGGTCCTTATTTTCATAGTTTGTTTGCAATTTTGGTCCCTCAACCTATTAACTTTTCTAATATGACCAAATTACCCTTATTTTGATGCAAACTATAGGGACCATTTCTATAATTAGTTTTTAACTCTTTTTAATCTTAATTATATAAATTATTTTTTAGTGTTACTTAAATTTAATAAACTATAAAAAATATAAAAGAATTATTTAATTATTTATGTTGGTTCATAAATGATTTAGATATTTTTAGTCTTAATTAATTTTAATTTATGTAAACCAATCAAAATTTATAATCGAAAATATCATTTATGTTTAAAAATTATTTTTTAAAGGTTTCATAAATAAGAAGTTTTTTCTTTTTAATTATTTATACTTGTTCATACACTTATAATAAAAAACATTTATGTTGATCAAACCACAAAGACCATTTATGTAATTGACTCTACTTTATTTTTAGTGTTAATTAACTTCAATAAATTATAAAAAAAATTATTTATGAGCTAACAGTTTAATTAAAGTTAAAAATATTAAAAAACTTAAATAAATAAAAATTTTAACGTTTAATTTAATCGAGTTAAAAAAAACTTCCAAATGGTCTAAGACAATCAATTTTTTTTATTTAACATATCAATTATTTTATCGTTTTAATTTTTAATTACACCAAAAACTATTAAAATTTTAGGTCCATATAACATCTTTGAGATTCATGATTAACAACTTTTATCATCAAACTTTGATTTGTCTGACCTTTACATAAAAAACTAAGATGTTTCAGTTCGCCAGGTTGTCTCTTGCCTGCCCATGGATTCAGCAGCAGTTTGAAAGGTTAACCTATTCAGGAATCTCCGGATCTATGCTTAAGAAAATATAAATAGGTTTTTAATCTTTTTTCGTCTTTCAATTTGACTTTTCATTTTAATCCGATTAAATCGACACCTTAAAAATGTAAACCATTTAGATTTATCACTTTACCATTATCACATTGCTTTGATATAAATGTGAACAGATTATAAAATAGAATATTTGACCGATTTTATATAAGAAGAAAGTAAAATATTTGACCAACAAACATATTTTTATTATAAATTTCTGAACCAACATAAATAATTATAGAATCAAATATTTTTATAATATTTTTATACGAAACTTCTAGAAAATAGTTTCTAAACATAAATGATTTTTTCGATTATAAATAATGATTGGTTTACACTTTGATTATAGTAAATTAAAATTAGTTAAGACTAAAAATATCTAAATCATTTATGAACCAACATGAATAATTAAATAATTCTTTTATTTCTTTATAGTTTATTAAATTTAAGTAACACTAAAAAAATAATTTATTTAATTAAGAATAAAAAAGAGTTAAATAATTAATTGTAGAAATGGTCCCTATAGTTTGCATCAAAATAAGGGTAATTTGGTCATATTAGAAAAGTTAATAGGTTGAGGGACCAAAATTGCAAACAAACTATGAAAATAAGGACCGTTTCTGCAAACTTAAAAGTTCAGGGACCAAATCCAAATTTTAGGACAAACCACAGGGACCATTTTTGTAACTAACTCTTATTATTATTATTTTTTTGATTTCATGGTTTTTTTTAGGGAGGTGATTTGTACAAATTACATTTTTGCTATACATAATAAATTTATCTAAAAAGACAAATTCACTCGTACTTTTAGAGGTATAAGACAAATATGATAAAAATATAAATGTAACACCCCGTTTTCAGAGTTATTATGTGGAATTATTTTAGTGGATATTTAAATAATTATAATTGTGTCGGACCAATGAGATCCCGAGTAGTGGATTGATACGTGTCGGGTTTGCGAGTTACGTGTCTCCGGGTCATAAATTTAGTGGATTAATTGTATATTTGGGTTCGTGGAATTAATTGGGTAAAGTGGATATTAATTGTGAAATTGCGGTATCGGGTTCGGGTTATTGGGGTCGGAACCCGCTAAAAGAAGAAACAATATACGTGCGTTCCTTTTCTTTCTCTTCCTCATTTGGGAACAAAAGTATGTGTGAAAGTGTGTGTATTATGTGTGTGTTCGTGGCTTTCCAGCAGCAAGGGAGCTTCCAAACCCATGGGTTAATTGCTGGAAATTGGGTTAGCCATCCCCATCTTTGAGTTCTTGAGTTTTGAGGTAAGAGTTCTTGAATTTATAAGCTTAATTTCGTGATGGGTGTCGCTGAAATTGTGTAAAGTGTTTAAGTGTTTGTAAGGGGCTTTTGTATATTGATTTTGAAGTAATTATGGTTGCTGGAACTGAGTTTGGGAGGCAAAACGCCTCTGGTTCAGCCATGGCGTCGAACAGGGGGAAGAAGACAACACCGGGAGCGCGGTCGCGCTCAGGGGAGCGTGGCCGCGACGCGAGGAGCAGGGGCGCGGGCGAGTTCGGGGCAGGAGCGCGGGTGCGATCGGGTGCTGCTGGGTCGGGTTAGCGGGCACGTTTGGGCTGGTTTGGGGGCTCCGTTGGGGTTTATTTGGGAATTATTCGGGTCGGGTTCCGTTTGAGATGTTGAGTCGTATTTCGTTGGGTTTCCGGGATATTGTTGATATTGTTTTTGGGTCGGGTTTTCATCGGGATTTTGGGGTTCGGTTGAGATCGTGGTCAACATTTTGATCGGGTTTTCGGGGCTTTCGGTTGGGATTGTTTCGGGGCTTCGGGTCGGTTATGAGTTGAGTTATAAATTGTTATGTGTATCTTTTGAAATGAGTTTGTGCTAACGGTTGGGATCCGTGCGATTTCAGGGACGAGTCAGCGAGCCGAGCCGAGTCAGAGATTCCGGGATTAGTGGATCGACCAGGTGAGTACCCGAGTCTTTTCCAAACGAGCGCTCCATTTTCTGAGTTGTGTCGTGTTATTTGTGTATATTGTGCTATGCTGTGTACGAGGCAGGGATGTGAGCCACAGGTATGATTCTATTCTTACATATGTGATATATGTGCATGAGATGAGATCCAGTCCGGGGGTCCGTGATGAGTTCCATACGGACGGTGATTCGCGATGGGTTATCGCGCGGGTTGACTGTCCCTAACAGTCCTTGGGGCGTGTATACACGGCAGGGCCTGTAGCCGGTTCGCGCCCGTGCTACAGGGTGTGAGCTAACCACCGGTGCGCACGGTCGTTAGCTGGGGAAGGGTTTCCCCCTCAGTGATTCTGTGTGCAGGGCTGTGAATCTCATGTATGTGTTCATACCTATATTGAGATGTTGATTGCCAGGGACAGAGATTGAGCTACTGTTGAGTGTATGTGCTATGTGTATGTGTGTTACGTGTATTCTGTGCAGAGTCTAACCCTCGAGTACTCACGAGCTTTCGAGCTTACGTATTCGAGTCTTCCGTGTTCAGGGTTTCGGTGAAGGGTTCAGTAGCTGTGCTTGTAGATCTGGGAGCAGGGATTCTCTGGAAGGCTTTGTGCTAGTTTCGTGTAGCGATCTGTACAGTTCAGCTTATGTGATTAGTGGATTATATGTTAACAGTGTTTATGTAAAAGTTTTAAATTATCAATGATTCTAGTTTATCCTGTGACGTGTGCATAATAGAGCTATTGCGATATGCCACCTGTGTATTGAATTGACGTGGCATTTCCGGGTTAAGGGAGGGTGTTACAGCATGGTATCAGAGCTTGTGGTTTGAAGTCTGAGTATCATTAGTGGATGCTTAACTTAAACCTTGTTTCGATCCATGGGGGATCCATTGCGATTGATATTAGTGGAGTTAACTAACCTGGCTTAGTGTATAACGCTGGGTGGTCTATATATGGTTCTCAATTGTTTCGTTTTGTGCAGATAGTTATGGCAGATCAGGGCGAGGGATCCGGCGCGGGTAAGCCGACTGGGGACGAGTTCGTTCGTAAGTCAGAGCTTCTGGGGGTGCTGACAGAGTTTTACAGGCAACAGAGAGAGCAGGAGCGGGAACAAGATCAGGGTATGGGACCACGTGCTGAGGGTGGTCAGGATACGGGTACGGGTGCTTCTTCATATATATCGCGGCGAGGGGGTTCGTTTAAGGATTTCATGACTGGGAATCCGCCAGAGTTTAGAGGTGGGGGTGAGCCAGGGATGGCTATGGCATGGGAACGCGAGGTAGAGGCTGCCTTTCGAGTTGCGCATGTGGAGCCGAGAGATATGGTGGGATATGCGGCTTATTTGTTAAGAGGAGGGGCATTGCAGTGGTGGAAATCTATTGAGTCGGCTATGACATCTTCTGCAGCTTTTGCGATGACGTGGGATCAGTTTAGAGCCGTGTTCGAGCTGCAGTATATTCCTAGAGACGAGAGGCGGGAGATGGAGCGGCGATTCCTGCATTTGCAGCAGGGTGAGATGACAGTGCAGCAGTATGTGGACCAGTTTAACGAGTATTCGCAGTTTGCTACCCATCACATCGCCACCGAGCAGCGAAAGGTTGATGCATTCGTTGATGGACTGCGAGCTGACATCAGAGAGTTCGTCGGGATGCATGAGACGCCTACCTTCGCTAGAGCGTTAGAGATGGCCCGCATAAGGGAGCGGGAGATAGCCAAGCAGAGGGAGGAGCCATCCTTTCAGCGCAGGCGTGCAAGGACTCCCGAGCGATCTTCGAGAGACCGGAGGTATTCCAGAGACGATTCCAGAGAGCGGCGTTCGGGACAGAGTTCAAGAGACAGGCGAGATCGGGATAGAGATAGAGACAGGGATAGGGAGCGGAGGTCGAGTGGACCAGGGCGGAGCCAGCGATCAGATAGTCAGAGTCAGAGGCAGAGTTCGAGATATACAGGGCAGAGTCAGAGCAGCGTAGGGCAGAGGCCTCGAGATGGGGGCGATAGGGGAGACAGTTCGGTTGGAGATCGGGAGTGCCCGAGATGCCACCGACGCCATAGTGGGCCGTGTGTGCCCAGGTGTTATCGATGCGGTCAGCGTGGGCATGCTGCCGCCACGTGTACTGTTCCAGAGCCATTGTGTTTCCGTTGTGGGAGGCCGGGGCACAGGGTGCGAGACTGTCCAGAGTTGGGATCAGCGATACAGGGTACGAGTTCCAGTGGGGCTAGAGCTGAGCCGTCGTCATCCGGTCGTCATGACTCTCGAGCGCGGGGTCGGGTATTTCAGGCGACTACAGAGGCAGCTCGAGATGATGCTGATATGGTTTCGGGTATGTCTTTCTGAGCTTGCTTTGAGTATGTGTCGATTGTGGGGCGGGTCATTGGGTTATGTCTGTGATAAGTGTATGTGTTCCGTTGTGTGTGACTGCTTCGTTTTGTCTGTGATTATGCGGCTCTGTGACAGAGGTGTGGAAGGGTTGTGTATGGGTTATATGAGATTGTTATATCTGGGTATGTGTGTGAGAGTGAGATATATTGTGGTAAGATGGGTTATCAGAGTTCTGGAATTGGGCATTGTGTCATGTTAGTGGATCAAATTATATGAATAATTATTGCGAATGTGTTTGTGATTGTGGGATTCAGTGACAGAGGGGCGGGATTGTGTGTATGGGCTGAATGGGGTCGTTATGTTTGGGGAGTATATGTGGAGTCAATGTGCTAGATTTGGGTTTATTGTGATCTGGGTTTTCGAGTTCTGAATTGTGCTATGTTAGTGGATTAATCCTGTTGAGCTATGTGAGTTATATGAGTGATTATTGCGAATTTGTTGTGATGTGCTAGTGGATTGATCAATTCTGATAGTGGATTTAAATTCTTGTGTGTGCTATCCCTATCTGTGATATTGTGCTTTGCGAGATGCAATTATCTGTTATGGTGAAAAGAGTTGAAAATTTTGTTGTGATAGTGGATTAATCTATTGCGAGTGGATTTAATCCCTTTATGAGTTTAACCATGTTTATGAGCTTGCGTTTAGTGATTCGAGGGAGATGTCTTTATGTGTTGTGTTAGTGGATAATCTATATAGAGTTATGCGGATATGTGATGAGGGAGAGCGAGGATCGGTGGATTAAGATAATATGTGGATTCGAGTGGCTTATGAAATGACGCCACGAGAAGATTCTGTGAATAGGGGATATACCAGTTGCCGATATGTGCATTAGGGGATTTAACCGAGTTATTAGTGGATTGCCTAAATTGAGCTAAAGATTTGAGGGAATTGACTTACTTCGAGAGTTGAAATAAAGATGTGTATCAGTGATGATTGTGTCATTCAGAGTTCAAATGCGAATTTGTCAAGAGTGTTGATAATTATATCGAGAGTTGTGAGTCAACATTTCGGGGATTTGACATAGAGATGTGTAATTGCGAATGGGCTTGCGATAGATTCCGGGGACAGAATCTTTTTAAGAGGGGAGGATTTGTAACACCCCGTTTTCAGAGTTATTATGTGGAATTATTTTAGTGGATATTTAAATAATTATAATTGTGTCGGACCAATGAGATCCCGAGTAGTGGATTGATACGTGTCGGGTTTGCGAGTTACGTGTCTCCGGGTCATAAATTTAGTGGATTAATTGTATATTTGGGTTCGTGGAATTAATTGGGTAAAGTGGATATTAATTGTGAAATTGCGGTATCGGGTTCGGGTTATTGGGGTCGGAACCCGCTAAAAGAAGAAACAATATACGTGCGTTCCTTTTCTTTCTCTTCCTCATTTGGGAACAAAAGTATGTGTGAAAGTGTGTGTATTATGTGTGTGTTCGTGGCTTTCCAGCAGCAAGGGAGCTTCCAAACCCATGGGTTAATTGCTGGAAATTGGGTTAGCCATCCCCATCTTTGAGTTCTTGAGTTTTGAGGTAAGAGTTCTTGAATTTATAAGCTTAATTTCGTGATGGGTGTCGCTGAAATTGTGTAAAGTGTTTAAGTGTTTGTAAGGGGCTTTTGTATATTGATTTTGAAGTAATTATGGTTGCTGGAACTGAGTTTGGGAGGCAAAACGCCTCTGGTTCAGCCATGGCGTCGAACAGGGGGAAGAAGACAACACCGGGAGCGCGGTCGCGCTCAGGGGAGCGTGGCCGCGACGCGAGGAGCAGGGGCGCGGGCGAGTTCGGGGCAGGAGCGCGGGTGCGATCGGGTGCTGCTGGGTCGGGTTAGCGGGCACGTTTGGGCTGGTTTGGGGGCTCCGTTGGGGTTTATTTGGGAATTATTCGGGTCGGGTTCCGTTTGAGATGTTGAGTCGTATTTCGTTGGGTTTCCGGGATATTGTTGATATTGTTTTTGGGTCGGGTTTTCATCGGGATTTTGGGGTTCGGTTGAGATCGTGGTCAACATTTTGATCGGGTTTTCGGGGCTTTCGGTTGGGATTGTTTCGGGGCTTCGGGTCGGTTATGAGTTGAGTTATAAATTGTTATGTGTATCTTTTGAAATGAGTTTGTGCTAACGGTTGGGATCCGTGCGATTTCAGGGACGAGTCAGCGAGCCGAGCCGAGTCAGAGATTCCGGGATTAGTGGATCGACCAGGTGAGTACCCGAGTCTTTTCCAAACGAGCGCTCCATTTTCTGAGTTGTGTCGTGTTATTTGTGTATATTGTGCTATGCTGTGTACGAGGCAGGGATGTGAGCCACAGGTATGATTCTATTCTTACATATGTGATATATGTGCATGAGATGAGATCCAGCCCGGGGGTCCGTGATGAGTTCCATACGGACGGTGATTCGCGATGGGTTATCGCGCGGGTTGACTGTCCCTAACAGTCCTTGGGGCGTGTATACACGGCAGGGCCTGTAGCCGGTTCGCGCCCGTGCTACAGGGTGTGAGCTAACCACCGGTGCGCACGGTCGTTAGCTGGGGAAGGGTTTCCCCCTCAGTGATTCTGTGTGCAGGGCTGTGAATCTCATGTATGTGTTCATACCTGTATTGAGATGTTGATTGCCAGGGACAGAGATTGAGCTACTGTTGAGTGTATGTGCTATGTGTATGTGTGTTACGTGTATTCTGTGCAGAGTCTAACTCTCGAGTACTCACGAGCTTTCGAGCTTACGTATTCGAGTCTTCCGTGTTCAGGGTTTCGGTGAAGGGTTCAGTAGCTGTGCTTGTAGATCTGGGAGCAGGGATTATCTGGAAGGCTTTGTGCTAGTTTCGTGTAGCGATCTGTACAGTTCAGCTTATGTGATTAGTGGATTATATGTTAACAGTGTTTATGTAAAAGTTTTAAATTATCAATGATTCTAGTTTATCCTGTGACGTGTGCATAATAGAGCTATTGCGATATGCCACCTGTGTATTGAATTGACGTGACATTTCCGGGTTAAGGGAGGGTGTTACAATAAATAATAATAAAATAATCATTTTAGTTAAATCGTCTCTTTTTCTTTGATGGTCGTCTCTATCGATATCTCTCATTATTCATAGTTACTCATCAGTCATTATGTTTGGGAGAGGTTACTAACAAATAAAAATCGCACACATGTTAAGTGCTAACCATACTTTTTATCTTGTTACAAAAAGTTGGACATATAATAATCACCTGGTTAGTATCATACTACATGAGTTAACTTAATTAAAATAATTTTAAAAATAAATCTTAATTATATATAGAAAATAATAATAATAATAATAATAATAATAATAATAATAATAATAATAATAATAAAAAATTAAAGTTTATATAATTCTGGTTAAAATATTATTAAATTAGTTAACTTAAATCTTAATAGAATAGATTTGATTTTTAAATTTAAATTAGATTGTAGTAATTGACATGACAAAAAATTACAAATGATCAATTAAAGAATAAGATGGCATGTGATAAATTTTTACGTTTTTAATATTATTTATAGATATAAATTGAGATTTCATATTAGTTATGAATCAAAATAGTAAGTTTTATTATGCATCATTTCTAGCATGGATGTGTGAAGGGTTAAATGTCATTTTGACCGTCTAACTTTTAAACTTTATTTGATTTAGGCGTTAAATTATTTTTGTTCTCGATTTAGCCACTAAACTACTTTTTGTATACATATTTAGCTACTAAACTTTCTTTTTATCGATTTAACTACTGAAAATTGTCTGGATTTGACCATTAAACTATCATATTTTATACTGATTTAACCATTAGTTTTATTTATTTTTCCCTAAATTAAACACTAAACTAGAGTTTAGTGGCTAAATCAAGACTAAAAATAGTTTAGTGGTTGAAAGTTAGATGATCAAAATGATACTTAACCCTAAATTTAATCCAAACTGACAAATTAAAATTAGAAACCGGTGAGCCATTTATATTTAGTAACGTTTTTAGTAGTTACAAAAAAGTTAAAAGTTTTGATTTTCAGTTCAGTTCAATTTAACGTGTAATCAAATTCAAACTGTCATTATGTGAAAAATGTTTTTTGTATTTAAACGAAGTTTGGTTCAAAAAATTGAGAATTGCCATACTATAGTGTTTTTAAATTTTATTTCCCAAAAAATAGTAGTTTCAATTTTAATTACTAAAAGATGGTAGTTTTAAATTTAATTACTAAAATATGGTGGTTTATCATTTTCTACTTCATATTTTACCCAAAAATAATCCTCTTCTTTTTACTTAATTTTTTTAACTTTTATAAAAAAAAACCCACTTCTCTTTTGACTTAATTTTTTTTTAACCTTTATAAAAAAAACCAACATTCATCATAAAGTTTATTAACTATATCAATAAATATTTATACTTTATAAATTATTGATTTTATAAAATGAAACGATATAAAATACCATTTTTATAAATTGTTACGAAGCTTTATAACTCAAACTCAAATATTATATATAACTGTAAAAACAATAAAATAATCTATACAATAAGTTCAAAAAGTAAAAATTCATTTCCAAATTTTCAACATAGTCATGAACATTTAAAATAAATAATATCCACATAAGTTTTTAACAAAATACCAATCACAACTACAAAAACGTATTCGATCAATCAACTTAAAGAAAAAAAACCAAAATATTAAATAAAACAAAAGTTTTCTCTCAGGCAAAATGAACTGCTTACAATTTTAAATATTTAGGTGTTGCATGAAAGAACTTAGAACCAAAAGCAAGGATCATGGGTAAATAAATATCTTTTCAATCTCTCTGCTGCCCCCACACAAACACACACTGACTACACACACTGCTCGGGGTACACACACTGGTTACTTACACACACACACTGCTGGGCAGCGAACTCATACCATATACAAACATGATCGAATAACACAAACAGATGGGTAGCGAAATCATACCAGACGGGCAGCGAATTCCGGTACCGGCAGAGGGTCGCTCAGGTGCACCGGCGGAGGGTCTCTCAGATGCGCCGTCAGACAGTCTCTCAGGTGCGACGGAGGCGAGTTTCTCAAGTGACGAAGGCAAGTTTCTCGGCTACGGAGTCACAAAGGTCGGAAAGGTGCAATGGAGGAAGCGATTTTTTTTTACTGTGGAGGCGTGCAATGGAGGGTGGAAGGAATTCCAACAGTTGCATCTTTTCTTTTTTTTTTTTCTTTAAATGAAACATAGAAAATGCAATTTTTTAGGAATTAAAATTAAAACTACCATGATTTGGTAAATAAAATTCAAAAACACCATGTTTTGGCAAAAAAACTCCAAAAAATTCTATGTTTTTATTATTAGGTTTTCAATCTGACTTGGAACCAAACGAGTTTTATACCAAAAGAAAATCCGATATCAAATTGTTTGAATTGGTTTTCTATTTAGTTTTATACACACACATAGAGTCATGTTTAAAAAAATACCTCTTGCCGAATGTACACTTTATTATTTTTTTTCTCATAACCATGTTTAATTAATGTTATACGTATTATATACGAATTTCACATACATTCACACTTTCTGTGTCCTTAAAAATTATGTGAATGTTGAATGCATAATTATGTTAATGGTCATCCAAGTAAATGATCATTCACAGCATTCACATTATTATTTTTTTTATCATTCATAAGATTTATGATGTTGCTCATTTAAAAAAAAAAGTTTTATAATGTTGTCTATACATGTCTACTCAAAAAATATATATGTGAATGATCATTCACATAATATATATATAAACATATATATATATATATATATATATATATATATATATATATATATATATATATATATATATATATATATATATATATATATATATATATATATATATATATATATATATATATACATATATATATATATAGGAAGAGGTTTCTTTAAGAACCTTAAAAATGGTGAGAACCAAGGAACCTTTTAGAGCCCTTGGATCAAAAGGGTATTTTTGGAATAAAAAATATTATCTTTCTCTCTCCACCTTTTCTATTGTATGCATTTCTTTTTCACTTTCTCTCTCTTACTTTTTTTTTTTCATTTTCATTTTCTCTTTCTTTTATTAGAATTGATTTTAATATTAAAAAAACGTTTTTATAAAAAGAATAAATTTTTTTCTATATAAAAAATTATTTAATTGCAAAAAAAAAATAATGTATTCTATATAGAAATATTATGTGTCTATATAGAATGTTATATAATTCTATATCTTTTTATGTAAATTAACATTACTATTCATAATCTATGTAGAATGTTATGTTTCATATATATTTCATATATTTTTATGTTTATTATACCAATCTATATCTTTCTTGTAGATTAACATCACTATTCATTGTGTTTTTGGTATATTTTATATCAATTGCATACCAAGTGTTCGATAAAATGTCTAAATGAAATCTTTTTTTTTTTTTTGTTTCAATGTGTTTTTGGTATATTTTATCATTTAATCTACGTAGAATATATGATACTTGACATTCTACACGACATTCTACGTAGATTGCATGACATTCTACGTAGATTGCATGCCTAGAGTATCGACGAACATATTCTATGTACAATCTACGTAGAATGTCATGCAATCTACGTAGAATGACATTCAATCTACGTACGTAGAATGACATTCGTTCTACGTAGATTGCATGCCATTCTACATAGAATGAATGTCATTCTACGTAGATTGAATGCCATTCTACGTAGATTGCATGACATTCTACGTAGATTGTACATAGAATATGTTCGTCGATACTCTACGTACATTGCATGCCATTCTACGTAAATTGAATGTCATTCTACGTAGATTGAATGTCATTCTACGTAGATTGCATGTTATTCTACGTAGATTAACAGTTTTATTCTATGTATTTTTAGTATATTTTATATCAGTTGCATACCAAGTGTTTGATAAAATGTCTAAATGAAATCTTCTTTTTTTTTTTGTTTCAATGTGTTTTTGATATATTTTATCATGTAATCAATGTAGAATATATGATATTTGACGCTATACACGACATTCTACATAGATTGCATGACATTCTACGTAGATTGCATGCCATTTTACGTAGATTGAATGTCATTCTACGTAGATTGCATGTCCATCTACGTAGATTTCATGACATTCTACGTATATGGTAAATAAAATGTGTTCGTCGATACTCTACATAGAATATGACATATTCATTTTTAATGTTTTATAATAAATATTATTTGTAAGATATTAGATATATATGAATGTAATAGTTATTAGATATTTTACATGATAATCTACGTAGATTACATGATAATCTAAATAGAATATATAATACAAGACTACTTGTAAAAAATCACACATAATCTATGTAGAATGTTATGTTTCTTATATATTTCATATATTTTTATGGTTCTTATACATTTCTATATCTTTTATGTAGATGTACATTAACAATCAATGTGTTTTTGGTATATTTTATCATGTAATCTATGTAGAATATATGATACTTGACATTTCTACACGACATTCTACGTAGATTGCATGTCATTTTACGTAGATTGCATGTCAATCTACGTAGATTGAATACCATTCTACGTAGACTGAATGTCATTCTACGTAGACTGCATGACATTCTACGTAGATTGTACATAAAATATGTTCGTCGATACTCTACGTAGATTGCATGTCATTCTACGTAGATTGCGTGACATTCTATGTAGAGTATCGACAAACATATTCTATGTACAATCTACGTAGATTGGACAAATTCATTTTCCATGTTTTATAGTTAAAATTATTTGTAAGATATTAGATCAGATGATGAAGGAAGATGATAAGAAACTATATGAAGCCGAGAACAGAGCTTTCTCGATTATTCGAATGGCCTTGCCTCAGGATATACTACACACTTTCCGCACTCAAAAGACATCTAAGGAACTTTGGGAGTCGCTGGAAAAGAGATGTGAGGGTAATCCGAGGGTTCGAAGGAAGCGCATGGAGTTGTTGAAACAGCAGTTTGCTATTTTCAAGGCTCTGAAGGATGAACAGCTGGACGACACCATTACCCGCTTTTATCATCTGCTGACAGAGCTTGAAAGTCATGGGATTGAGTATAATGACACAGAGAAGAACATTAAGCTTCTCGATGCCTTACCAGCCAAATGGGCGATGTATGTGGCGATGATTAAGCTTAATGAAGACAAGTATTATACCCAATCATTGGAGGATATAGTGGGAAAGTTGCGAGCTTATCATTTCGAGCTACTGAAGGCCGAAATGGATTAAGAACATGTCCAAAATCCAGCCATGTATTTTGGAAAATCAACAAAACCTTCAACAACAGCTGATCTGAAGACTGCTACAGCGTTTTTCACCGGAGAAACGTCGTCACCAGCAGAGACTGATGACACACTGAACAGAGCGTTCTTAGGGTTGGGAAGATCGGAAGAACAGCAACCTCAAGCAACACATGCATCAACATCTCAGGGCGACACTAAGATGCCCATTAGCGCTAAATCGGCCGAAGAACATTTGAACTTGCTTGCATCATTTGTGGTCGCGTATGGAAACTGCGTTCAGGGGAAAATAAACGATCCTGCACTCTGGGATGAAGACTATGATCAAGTCGACCCTGACGATCTTGAGGAGATGGATCTTAAATGGCAACTGGCCATGGTAACCCAACGGGTTAAGCGATTCATCAAACAGACTGGGAGGAATTTGACGATGAATAATAAGGGGATTGGCTTTGATAAGTCCAAAGTCAAATGCTACAACTGTCAAGGTCTGGGACACTTCGCCAGAGAATGTCAGAGACCGAATGTAAATTCTTACCAAGGGCAGAATCAGCATCATGGACAGTTTCAGAATCAGTCTCAACAGAGATACCTTCCGAGTTCATCTGTCGGTCAAGCCAATCTAGCTGGTCTATTATCGAACGTCACATCAGACAGACAGCTGGATGGTACCTACGACTGGAGCTCACATCCGGAATCTAATGCTAGAACCTTCATGGCTGAAGTCACTGAGAATGGATGTGAAGGGGAAGAGCAGAACACAAGGGACAGCAGTCCAATGTGGGTGGAGAAGACGAATGATCAGACGCTTCTGGAGTTTGCCGCTCAAATGGCCAACGTGGAAACCGATCACACAAAGGTTAGTCTCAATTACTCTCTTTTCCATGAATTATGTATGTTATGTATTACTTCTAACGATAGGTTGAATCTAGTCTTAGAATCACATAAAAACATAACTGCTCAAAATGAGTCTTTAAAATCTGATAACGCTAGCCTGAATGACATTAAGCAAGATCTTAAGGACAAACTTAAAGCTGATGCACAAGATGTCATAGTTCTAAAGGACAAGCTGAGTGAGCAGTGCGTTAGATTAGAACTGATGTATGAGCATGTAGAGGCTTTGACAAAAGATCTTAAGACAAAAGAAGTAGAGCTAGCTGAAACTTAGGTGAAGGTAGCCGAGGCTAATAGTAAGCTAGAGAAGTTTAGGAACTCAAGTCTGAACCTAGGGAAAGTTTTAGATGCTCAACGCCAATCTAAAAAGCCTGTAGGTCTAGGATTTCATGAGATTCCTCCTCCTTTTAATGCAAACTACGTGCCTCAACCTCAGGAGAAACCTGAGAAATCAGTAGACTTAGAGGACATACCTGCACCTACGTCTGAGCCTGTAAAAGAAAATACACCTAAGGTGACTGATACAGCCGTCAAGGTTAAGAAAGTCAAATTTGTGTCTTCCTCCAGTGAAACACCTGCAGGAAAACATAAAATTGATTTTAATGATCAGGACGATGAACCAGTCGCAATAGATGTTCAAAAAGACCAAGACACTAGTGAGACACCTAAGTCTAAGGGCACACACAAGAAGTCCATAGACAAGATGTCCTGCTTTAGATGTCATGAAAAAGGGCATGTTGCTTCTAACTGTCCGCTTAGGAAAACTGAAGTTACAGCTAAGACAGGGAAGCCAACACCAGTTAAGCCCTCAACCAGTGTGGCAAGCACTAGTAGTTCTCAGAGTACCGAGAAAACTGTGCAGGCTACACCAAAACAAGTTGTGAAACAAATACCGGTAAAGGTTGGACCAAAAGAAGTGATTAGGACAAATTCACCCAATCGAGTCGTAAATTAATCTAGGTCTGGACCTCAACAACAATATAGGAGCACAACACCTAGTAGAGCATACACTCCAGTTAGGTCACACACTCCTATTAGACATCACACACCGGTAAGAGCTCAAGGATCTCAATCTGAAATGCAATATAATCGGAATTATTCAAGAGCTCCACAACAAATTCCTACTCAAAGGCAATGAGTGAATTTACAACACTCGGCACCACAACAAACTCCCGTTCAACGACCCAAGTCACCTGAAAGGCGAGATGGGTATTTGAAAGAGTTTAAGTATGTGGACGAGAATGGTATAACCAAGTCAGTTATGGCTTGGGTTCCCCGTGATAACTAACCTATTTTCTTTCATGTGCAGGTGATCACCACAGGTCCAAACAACAAATGGTTCGTCGACAGTGGATGCTCCAGGCACATGACAGGGGAAAGAAGTCTCCTTACAGACTTCAAGGGTGGGAATCGGGGATTTGTATCATTCGCGGGAAATAAAGGAGGAAACATCACGGGTACCGGAGTGGTCACTAATGGGACGATCAAGTTGGATCAAGTTTATCACGTTGATAAACTGGTTCACAATCTCATTAGTGTATCTCAAATCTGTGACAAGAAGAATTCAGTGTTGTTCACTGACACTGAAGCGTTAGTGCTAAAACCGGGGTTCAAGATTCCTGAAGAATGGATATTGATGCGGGCACCAAGGAAGAATGACTTGTACATGCTTGATATGAACAAGCCGGAGACTTCGATGGGGCCAATCTGTTTGTTATCCAAAGCTTCGGAGACGGAATCAGTGTTGTGGCACAGACGCATGACACATTTGCACCTAAGAAAAATGAACTATATAACGAAAAATGGGTTGGTGCAAGGTGTGCCTATGAAGAGTTTTCAGTTCGAGGACAAGTGTCTACCATGCAAGAAGGGCAAACAACATAAGAAGGCACACAAGTCCAAGACTCAGAACTCCATAACCTCTACATTCGATTTGTTGCATATGGATCTCTTCGGACCAATCAACAAAAGGAGTATCAGAGGTAGTTGGTATTGTTTGGTTATCACTGACGATTACTCACGATTTTCTTGGGTTTTCTTTCTAGGTACAAAGGACGAGACTGCTTCCAAGCTCATCGGGTTCTTAGACCAAGTGGAGAATTCCTATGGAACACGGGTTAAAAGGCTTCGTAGTGATAATGGAACTGAGTTCAAAAACACTGTAATTGGTGTATATTGCCTATCAAAGGGCATAGTGCATCAATTTAGTGCTCCGTATGAGCCTCAACAAAATGGGGTGGCCGAACGTAAAAACAGGACATTGATTGAGGAAGCTAGGACTATGCTTTCGGATTCAAAGCTTCCTACCATGTTTTGGGGGGGAGGCAGTGAATACCGCATGTCACATTTTAAACCGGGTCCTAACTGTCAAATCTTTGAACAAAACCTGTTATGAAAATTTGAATAAACGGCCACCTAATTTAACTGGCTACGAACCGTTTGGGGTACCATGCACTTTATTGCGTACAAAACATCAACCGAAGTTTGGTGAAAAGGCTGACGAAGGATACTTCCTAGGTTATGTGCCGAACTCACCAAACAAACGGGTTTTTAACAAAACAAATGGTACAGTGAAAATTGTGTATAACATTGAAGTCACAAGTTATACACATGAACCCCAAACAGGTCCGGAATGGATATTTGACTATGATAAATTATTTGAGTCATTTAACGTTCCTTTGGATGAAAATGCAGGTACAATCGAAAAGGACATGGCGACGTTGCATCTGTATGACGAAGGTCATACCTTTCCGAGGACTACATTTGAATCCACATCTGAGCCTACTTCAACTGAAGATGGATCTCCAGAAGTCACTGATCCAGAAGCACCTTCAACTGAGAACCAGACTCAGGCAACAAATTCCAACTCTGAGGAAAATGTCCACGAGGAGGAAAATATGGAATCTGAGGTTGTTCCCCCATTAGGTGAAATAGGATCTATCTTAGGAGATAATCTAAGAGTTGACGAGATAGAGACCTCTAGGATCAACAAGAACCATCCTATAGAAAGCATCATAGGAAATCCTAACGAGGGTGTGAGGACTAGGAGTAGTTTAAATAACAACACTGTGTTGTTGTCGATGATAAATGACTCCGAGGCATATCACACCTGTCTCTATTCTTGTTTCATCTCGCAAGTAGAGCCGAAAAATGTGCAAAAGGCACTAAAGGATAACTCCTGGGTTGAAGCGATGCAGGAAGAACTCTCTCAGTTTAGGAAACTAGAAGTGTGGGAGTTAGTTCCATTACCTCGAGGGGAAATTGCGATAGGAACCAAATGGGTTTTTAAGTGCAAAAGAGACGATCGGGGTATAGTCAATCGCAACAAGGCTAGGCTAGTTGTAAAGGGTTTCAACCAAGAGGAGGGAATCGATTAGAATGAGGTGTTTGCGCCAGTAGCAAAGCTGGAAGCCATTCGGTTGTTTCTGGCTTTTGCCTCCTTCAAGGGCTTTAAGGTCTATCAAATAGATGTGAAGAGTGCTTTCCTATATGGGAAAGTGAAGGAGCTGGTGTATGTAGAACAGCCGCCCGGATTTACAGATCCAAAATATCCTGATAGAGTATATCGCTTAGATAAGGCTCTATATGGATTGCATCAAGCACCAAGGGCGTGGTATGAGACTCTATCCAACCATTTATTAGAGAACGGGTTTCAAAGTGGTAGGATAGATAGTACTTTGTTCGTTAAGAGGAAGGGAGAACACTTCATCTTGGTACAAGTGTACGTCGATGATATCATTTTTGGATCACCAAATGAACAAATGTGCAAAGATTTCGAGAAGGTGATGAAGTCGAAATTCGAGATGAGTGCGATGGGAGAGTTAAATTTCTTTTTGGGGTTACAAGTTGACCAGAAGAAGGAAGGTATGTTTATCCATCAGACGAAGTATGTCTACGACATATTAGAATGCTTCGGGATGGAAGGAACGAAACTGACTGCCCATTTCAGCACGCCGATTCAAGTGAATCACAATCTCGGACCGGGTACTGAAAGTGATACCGATGTGCATCTGACGTTATATCGGGCCATGAATGGGTCACTTATGTATTTAACTACTTCAAGACCTGACATCATGTTTGCTGTGTGTATTTGTGCTAGGTTTCAAGCTAATCCGAAGGAGATGCACATGAAAGCTGTGAAGCGGATTCTACGATACCTCAAGTCGAAACAGAAGCTGGGACTTTGGTATCACGCGGAGGGAGATCTAGAGTTGGAGGCGTTCACGGATTCTGACTACGGAGGATGCAGCTTGACGCGCAAATCAACAACTGGAGGTTGTCAATTCCTAGGAGGGAGACTGGTATCCAGGCAATGCAAGAAACAGACGTCGGTAGCCGTATCAACGTGCGAGGCCGAGTATGTTGCTGCTGGTAGTTGTTGCTCACAGGTTCTGTGGATACAACAACAATTGCGGGATTACGGTTTGGCTTACACTCAAACTCCTATTAGGATAGATAACCAGTTTACTATCGCAATAACTAATAATCCAGTTAAACACAGTAAAACCAAGCACATAGACATAAGGCATCATTTTATTCGTGATTGTGCTGAAAAGAACTTAATCAAATTGGTAAAAGTGGCAACAGACGATAATAATGCTGATTTATTTACCAAAGCCTTTGATAAGTCACGGTTTGAATATTTAATTCAACTAAATGGAATGCGCAACCCAGAGTAATTTGACCTTAGTAGAAGTTTATTTCCTTTTATAGCTGTAGTATTTCTTTCATTTTATAGTAAGTCTGCTAATTTAGGATAGTTTCTATTTTTAGTAAGTTAGTAGGTTATCTTCTTTTATTGCTATTTCTTATGAAATTATAAGTGTTATACTTTATTTTAGTTTGATGTGTTGGTAGACATAATACATAGAGGGAATCTCAAAGCTAATAAAATATTCAAGAAAAAGTCAAACGTGTCGCTAACTTAGATGTATGACCAATCGGTCATAATTTTTATGTACAAGACATACAAACTTTGAGTCTAAATGAGGTATGCAAACTTTCTGGGGATGTATAGCAACATCAAATACATCTTAAAATGGAAAGAATAGAAAAATCATACAAAATTGAGAGTCAAAAACATGTAACTCTGTTGTACGTAAGTACAGACCTGTTGCCTCTGTTTTGATTCGGGTTAGCAAGATAAGTCGCTTTGTTGTACGTCGGTACAGACCTGTCACCGCTGTCTTGCTAGCTTTAACAATAAACCTTAAGTCAAACTAAGACACTTTGTTGTATAAAAATACAGACCTGTGTCCGATGTTTATCTTTTAAAGAAAGTTTGCAAATACCAACAAGTTAGAATCACTGTCTGTATGCCTTGATCATAAAAGTATGTCTATGTCTGAGTCACGTAAGATAATTTCTGTATACCTGTGTCCGAAGTGTAGCATGTTTAAAGGGGTAAATACCAACAATCGGCTAAATGAGTATTTCACAACAAACAATCGAAGGAATCAAAAATTCCTAAGTGTGAATGTTTAAGTACTGAAAGTGAGTATCTGACACCGCTATCTGATTGAACATTTCTTTGACTATGCTCGTCAAAAATATCTTGTTAAGTAGCATAGGTTGTAAATTTTAATAAGTGTAGTTTAAGTCTAAGTTAAATTTTTTTGTTCAAAATTTTAACTTTTACTTTATTTTATTTTTATTTTATTTTATTTTTATTTTTATTTTATTTTACTTAGGAAAAAGGTCAAAAATTACTAAGGGTGCATTCATAGTTGAATAAAATAGACATTGCGTGAAAATCTTGTGCTTAGGGTAAAAGATTTGGCATAGTTTATTCCGTTACACAATAAGGGTGTAAAGGTTGAAAAAGTTGATTTTATTTCAAAATTTTCGAAATTTTCTAAGTTTCAGGGGTAATTCGAGTTTAAGTTAAACTCGAATTTGGGTGATCTCGAATCTGTCAGTAGATTCGAACGTGACCATAGACTCGAAGGTAGGTGGTATAAATAGGTTAACAGTAATGGTCATAACTCCATCTGTTTTCGAATCTGTTCCTTCGAATCTATCTAGCGATTTCGAATCTATTTGCTCGAGTTTGCCGATTTCACTAAAAACAACTATTTGTCGAGTTTCTTGCTTGTGGGTTCGATTCTACTCCTAGATCTAGGTATAAACAACTGGTTTGTACAAGATTTAAGTAGTCTTATACACCATTTAAGCCAAAAACACCGATTTTTGAAGGTTTATTGGTCGAAATCTTGTTTTTCAAAATTACAATGTTTGGACCGGTAAAGAGTCAAATTAAATGCAAATATCTGTGATTAGTACCTAGTAGGGCTAATGAATGTGATTTTCTGAGTCCAAAATGGTTAAAATCATGGATTTTGGTGATGAGTTGGGCCAACTAATTCGAATCTGTTCCTGACCAGTCTCGAGTTTGTCAGTAAACTCGAGAAGGTCATTAGATTCGAATGTGTCATCAAACTCGAAAAAGAGTTACCTCGAATCTGTTTGTTCGAATTTGTCATTTTATTTGAATTATTCAATTTAAATCTAATTAAACTTGTAAAATTCATATGTGTTGGATTTTGTACTTAAACAAGTTCAAAATAAAACAAATTTGAATTTAAACAAGTTTATTCATTTTTAAATACTTCTAATATTTATCTATTGTGCAGACATGGCTGATAGAGTGTTCGTGCCTAAGCATAATATGGTCATTCCCCCCGACCATCATATCCCTGAAGCGCAGGGATTCCGACAGATGATGGATTTCCTAGTGGAGTCTAGGATTTCGTTTGCATGATCCCATAACATCCAAATTGTTATTCCCTATGTGCGGCAGTTTTATGAACATTTGCAAGTTGACTGTACCGTCACCCCAACTGTTCTAAGGACAAGGATAGCAGGACAGCCGTTAGTATTTTCTGCTGATATGCTTCGTCAAGTTCTGCAGCTGGGAACTCAGGAGGAAGAAAATGGACCTATAGACTTTCCTTTAAGTATTAGGCAGGCTGCCTTTCTGAGGATGGGTTATAGCTTGGATGTTACTAAAGCATCCTATATGAAGAGTGGACTCATAGGTCCATGGAGATTTCTGGCGCACGTCTTCATGGTTTGTTTTGCGGCCAAGAAAGCGGGTTTTGATTATATTATGTCGAAGATCCAATCGAAGATTATCGCATTGGTGTATAATCGGCGCTTCAGTTTTTCTGAAATGTTTTTCTCAGAGTTTGTTCATCAAATCACTTCGCCGGAACGCGAAAGATTGCTGCTGTACCCCCAATTTGTGATGATGCTCATCAGGCACTTCTTGCCGAATTTGCCACAGCTAAATGAGATTCAAAGTGTAGCAGTTATCGACAAAAGGATTTTTGCTGATTGCTCTGCTCATAGAGGAAGGTTAGAAGTTCCGGTCGAGCGACCTTTGTTTGGAGCTGTAATAGACAGGAACTTTGTAGCACCGGATGATGCCAATTGGGCAGGTGAAGTGGAAGTTCAGCTTCGACAGACACAACAACAACAACAACGACCGCGCCCTCAACAGCAACAGAGGAGACGCCCAAGATCTACAGCGAGTCAAACACAGGCAAGTAGGCCTTCTACGAGTCAACATCAAGAGGTACAAGAGGCAAGGCCTTCAAGTATAGCACCTGAATCTGATCCGATAACACAAACCTTGGAGGAAATCTGGGCATCTAGGCCTCATGCTAATGAAGAAATAACTGCTGAGCTGGTTTATCAATTGCTAGATCCTCCGGAAGGAGAGATGATGTTCTTAGGGAAGTGGACGAATATCAACCTGAGCAGACCGGTAATGACATGTCATCGTCAGCTACTGAGTCGGACGATATGGAAGAGATAGAGGTTGAAGTTCCAGAGTCCGTCACTGCAGAACCATCTGTCCAAATGGGAACCTATGGATCAAGGTTAGTGGTGAATCAACAAGCTTCATGGCGGCGAGCATCACGAGAGTCTGATGACTCTGATTTTGAAGAAGAAGAAGTTGCTCAATTAGTGACAGGGCAAAGGGCTAAGCGTCATCGCTTTATGCAGGGAGCTACCTCAGCTTCAGCTACACAGCCTGAAATTCCTCAGCCTCAGGCCCCTCAATCTACCATTCCACCATCACCACCACATGTTCAACCGTACATCCCATCACCCATCATCCCGACTCCAATACAATCCATTCCATCCACCTCATCCACCTACGCAGAGAATCAAAGGTTTATGGAGCTAAAGGATAGAGTTGACTTCCAGCAGATTTAAATCTTTGGCCTGACAACGGCTATCGGTGAAATTCAGAAGCATAATGCAAATCTAGATAATGAGAATGCCGACATGAAAAAGATTGTGGAGAAGGTACAGGAAGAGAACTTAGAGCTCAAAACTTTTGTAGCTGATCAGGCAGCCGAAATCAGATCGATGCGCTCCCTGATTGAGCAATTAATGAAAAATATAAACGCTCAGGGGGAGACATCCTGCCGTGATCAAGTAGAGTTGAGCAGGGATGATAATGATGATAATGAAGATGACAATGGCAATGATCCCAGCATGCAAAGACAGAATGAGCCAGTAGATTTTTCTGCTGCTCAGGATGCTGAGACTCAGGGGGAGCCGAGTCAATCAGGAGCTGGAGTAGGTGAGGCTAGTTCATCAAAGGTCTCAGAAAGTGAAGTGCGTGAGATAATTGACGCATTGATGGATATTGATGAAGAGCCATTAGATTTGGAATTTGATTTTGAAGATGATGTAGAGGATTTGGAAGAGGGAGAGTTTGTGCCAGAAGATGTAGCTGATTGGAAATCTGATGAGGAGGTTGTGATAGATGAAGACGATAATGTAAATTGAGTAATCATTCAATCCCAGCCTATCACAGAACTATATGAGCATACTGATCAACATGTAATAGATATTGATGACATCAAAGTGGCTTCGGTAGATGATTCAAAAATGGAAAAGGCTGAAAGAGAGCCGAGCAGAGCTGAATTGCTAAATATTTGGTTCCGCAAGGAAGAGAAGAAGACTGAGCCAAAAATAAAAAAGACGATGAGGATTCCAGGTGCAGAAAACTTCTCGGGAGGTATTATTAGCTGGTTCTTCGACAGGAAACTGCAGCTTTTTATTCTAAAGAGAAGAGATGGTCTCGAATACCTAAGGCGCAAGCTTAAAGTGTTCAATACATTGCCGAAGGTAGAGGTGAAGGAGCTAGCATGGAAAGAGTTAATCAATATCGGAAATGATCCCTATGCTGAAGTGATCGCTAAGATAGTCAGACGAGAAGGGAGATCTGGAAGGTTTGAGAGACTCTAACCGAGGTCTGGAAAAAGAGTAGAGGATATTTCAAGAATAGATCCTCATACAGGACGACCATGGGCGAAAATAGTTTACAAACCTGTCAAATGCTTAAGAAGGGTGCCAATGAGGAAGATGCCTCAAGATATTTTGAGCAACATGAAGTGGCGGTACCTTGATAATGAAACTGCTGAAGCTATCATGGAGGATCAAGACGACAAAGTTATTTTGAGAGTGTATGATCCTCTGCATCTGATGAATCTGTCAAAGGACGATCTGAAGAAGCTTCATGGCCAACATATCTTCTTTCATGAAGGATGGAGATCTGAAAAGTTCCAAAAAGTTGTCAGAGTATGTATAGATGCAGGTATATACGCAGGTAGTAGTATATATAGATCTAGTACTTAATCAAGATATAAATAGTTAGAAGCTATCGTCAAGGTGGAGTCTGTTGGTACACCCTGTGTGACGATAGCAGTCTAAGTGATCTAACATTTTGGTTTAAGTAATATTCAAAGTATTGAGTTTTAACGAGTGTTGGATATATATGTTTATATGTTTATATATGTTTGACAATTATTGATTGTATGTTTGAACTTGATGTAACATATTACAAGAAGTTCAAACATAAAGTTCAAAGATAAATTCAAACATAAGTTGAAAACATAAGTTTCAATACTTAGTTAAATATGTGAAAGAGTAAATTCGAATACTAAGGACTAGGATTCGAATCTATATCAGATTCGAATGAGTCTCTTAGGTAGATTCGAATGTGCATTCTTAGGGAGATTCGAGAGTGTCAAAGGGACAAACTCGAATGGGCCTTGGGCCTGATTCGAGTTTGGCCCATGGCAGACTCGAATTAGCCTCTATAATTAGGGATAAACTCGAAAAATTATTAGACTTTTTGCAGAATTCGAGAGAGATTAAGCAAAAGGCGATTTCGAGTTTATCATCAGTCTTAGTGTTGTTTCGGAGAGATTCAATTCGTAGGTGCGTCCGTAGGAGTTCGTGCAGCTTATTGATAGTCTCCGTGTTCCTAGTGAGAGTTGTTCCCGTCAACCCGTTAACGTGGATTCCACACTCGTTGACGGTCTCGCGTCTAGATAGATCTCGTAGTGGTAGACCTTACATGTTTTATTTATAAAATTGTAATGTTGGGTAATTTAAAACATAAAAACATTTATATAGACATATTATCATATATGGGAGTTATTAAATCCCTTATATCATTTAGGACACGGTTAAACGCGTCCGGTGTCATCACTCATCAACAACGTAAATCGTCGTTTTTACGATCATTTTTGCCATCAACATGCGGTGAGTATTCATAGCCCCCGTTTTCACTATCTATTGGGGAGGAAATACATGTACTGTTTTCATATGGACATCAAAACTGTTTATATCTTATATGTATTACATGTGTGGATCCATCTACCCTCAAATCATGAATCGTTAATTGCATATATTTGTGACCGCGAATATATTGTGGATAGATCTATCGGGAGTCATGTCCCCCATTCGGGTTAGTTCGTCTCGGCTAACAGCGGGTGCATATATATTCAACACACGGTATTACGTATGGGAATACTACACATGGCAAACTCATTTAATTAAGCTTCAGTTGCATGTTGGTTTATGTAATACATACACGAGATTTATGCTTTATAAATTCAACTCATCTGATAATGTCCATACAACTGGTTTTTACGCGTAAACCTATTAGCTCACCAATAAATTGTTGACGTATTTTAGCATGTATTTTCAGGTGATTAAGGCATTCGCATTTATCAGAAGTATTCCAAGGCTTCCGTTCATATTGGAGTCGCATCATTTTCAAACTCGGAGATTTTGCATCTTTCCTGATAAACTAAATTGTGTATTTAAATATTGGTATTTTAAGAACTGCTTACGCTGTATTTTGGGTATGTAAAACAATATTTATATTTGAAGTTAAATCAATGTATTTTTGAAATACGTCCATAAAATGGTTGTTCATTATGATTATGGTTACGCTTCCGCGACGTCACGCTTCGTTGCCAACCGAGATAACGGGGTGTGACAGCTTCAGCTAGCTCTACCTCTTTAATAGTTAGGTGTTTGGTTAAAGCCTCAACTTGCTCATACATCATTTTTATCCTGACATACTGCTCACTTAGTTTGTCTTTTAGAACTGTTACATATTGAGCATATGCTTTCAGCTTATTCCTAAGATCTTCTTTTATATCTAGGAGACTAGCATTATCTAATTTTAATGATTCAATTTGAGCAGTTAAATTCCTATGTGTTTCTTGCACTAAATTTAATCTATCATTAGAAGTAGCACATAAAAGACATAAATCACGGAATGTAGAAAAGTTCAGAATTACCTTTGTATGATCAGATTCCACGTTAGCCATCTGCACGACAAACTCTAGAACGATCTGCTATATGACTTCTCCACCAACACAGGACTTGTATCATTCTGTTGTCTGTCCTCTGTTACTTCCTCTGCTCCGACGTCCCCAAACTCTGTTACTTCAGCCATGAAGGCTCTAGCATTTGTCTCTGGATGTGAACTCCAATCATATGTCCCATCAAGCTATCTGTCAGATGTTACGTTCGTTAACAGACCAACGATGTTTGCTTGATTAACCGAATTAGCAGGCTGAAATATCCCTTGAGATTGATTCTGATAGTTTTCAACCTTGGGTCTTTGACACTCTCGAGCAAGATGTCCTAACCTCTGGCAGTTATAGCACTTAACTTTGGATTTGTCAAACCCAATCTTATTGTTGCAAACGTTCAGATTTCTACCTGTCTGTTTTATGAATCTCTTGACCCTCTGAGTCACCATGGCCAGTTGCCATTGAAGATCCATTTCTTCCAAATCATCAGCATCCACCTGATCATAGTCCTCTTCCCATAAGGCAGGATTGTTAATTTTACCTTGCACACTATTTCCATATGCTACAACAAATGAAGCCAAAAGATTCAGATGAGATTCGGCTGATTGTGCACTCATAGGCATATTTGAGTACTGTTGAGAGGTAGATGCTAATTGAGTCAGTTTCTCTTCCGGTTTGGAATACCCTAAGAAAGCCCGGGTTCCTGAGTCTTCTACTTTAACTGGAGTCGACGTTTCGCCCGTGTAGAATGTTGTAGCTGTTTTCAGTTCACTCGCGACTGAAGGTTTGAACTTTCCAAAATACATGTCCGAATCTTGTACTTGGTCATATTCTCGTTCCTTCTTAAGCAACTGAAAGTTGTAAGCCCTCAGCGTTCCAATGACTCTTTCGAGAGTAAGAAAAGGAAAATGCCAACAGGGCATTCAAAGGCAGAACATAGAAGGTTTTTGATAAATTTCTCTGAAACAGTTGGACTATCAAGAGTAATGGCTCACTCATGGCCAACAGAAAAGCATCAGGCCTTATATGATAAGGAGAAGGAAAAACAAGAAGCAGCCAAAGTCTCCCAACTAGTCCAAAGCCAACAAGAACCAGTTCAAGCTGCTGCTAGTGATCCTCCTCCTCAAACAAAGTTTGATCAAGTCAAAAGAGTGTTGTTTGAACAACAACTTCAAAAGGCACTAGAAATTGAAAAAGCCCTGGATCAGTTGACTTCTCCAAACCGCCTATTACTTACTGGTATGCTAAATCAATGGATGACATTGATTTGGACTATCATTTTGTAATCAGAAGAGAGGCTGGTCCAGAAGAGGAATATAAGAGTCTAGCTCAGATGGCACAAAGGCTAACCAGAGATGATCTGGCAAAAATGCATCACATTGGATCTGTTAGCCATTCAAGATCTCAATGTGTATGGGTTCAAAGAAATGTAAATGATCTTAGAAGCATTTTTGATCCAGAGTCTACAAGAGTAGAAATGGAAGCTGCCAAGGAGATGAAGACTGTACAGGTTGATGTATATGCCAAATCAATGACATATAGACTAAAGCTTGCAGACGGATCCAGCAGGTTCTACAATTTTGAGTTCTTTAATCTGCTAAAGGCTTGGCTACTCCAAATAAGTTCAATGAAGATTCACTGTGATAAAGAGGAGTTGGAAAGAGATTTCTTAAAGGCAATAAAGAAGAAACTTTCCCAATTGTATGTTTTTGGATGCCTTAGTTTGTAGATAAAAGTTTTACTTTGTTTTATTTCCTTATTTTGTATAAAAAGTTAAAGTCTTGTGTAAAGAATTTAAGTTAGGGGGAGATTGTTGGGAAATATTCTAAGTATGTCAAGCTGTTAGTTAGATTTCTCAGACTGTTAGTAGATTTTCTAGTGTAATTACAAAGTTCAAGTTGTTAGTTGAGTAAGTTCGAGCTGCCAGTTCAAAAGTTCAAGCTGCCAGAGTTAAAAGTTCAAGCTGCTCAAGTTCAAGCTGCTCAACAGATAAAGTTCAAGCTGCTCAATAGTTTAACAAACAGAAAGTGCTGAAATTCAGGAAGAGATTTATATTTGAAGATTCAAGCATATCTACTACCAGAGAAATCAGAGTTCCTCAAGGAAACAAATCAGAAGGCTTTATATATATAGATTGAATAGGTTTTTCTATGTAAGTCTGTACGTGCAAATTTTGTAATCGTGTGCTTCAATTGTAATTGCATTCTGATTAAGTTTCTCAAGCCTCTAAGGTTGTAAAACCCTAAGAACAGTTTGTGTTCTTCGTCTAACCAAACAGATTAGAGGTGATTGTAATCAGTGAGTTTGGCAATACAAAAGATTTGATTTTTGATTATATTTATGTGTTATTTGTTCTGAAATTTTTTCTTAAAACAATTAAGTGTTATTCCGCAAATTTCTTAATTAGACATTGATTCAATACAAGGTTATTGGTTTTACACTCTGATTTATTCAAACCAGTTAATCTTAGGTGGTGATTTTGATCCTGACAAGTGGTATCAGAGCCACAGGTTTTTCTTTGTTTTCAAAGTCAGAAGCTTTCTTTAAAAAATTTTTCTTTTCTACAATGGAATTTGATAATACCAGCAGTGGATCTGGGCAAGGACTCAAAGTGCCTATGCTCAAACCCACTGAGTTGGAGATGTGGAAACTCAGGATTCAACAGCACACTCAATTTATTGATTATTCCATATGGGAAGCTGTTGAATATCCTCCTGTAGTTAATCCTGAACTAGATGCTGAGGGCAATACCATAAAAACACCTCCAAAGACTGAACTTGAAAGAAAGGCTAGATTGAATGAAGTGAAAGCTCTTACTCTCTTACAGATAGCCATTCCTAATGCTTAACAACATTAGTTTAAAAAGTTCTATACTGCTCATTCTCTTTGGATTGCTTTAGAGAAAAGATTTGCTGGCAATGCGAGCACCAAAAGGAATCAAAAAGATCTTTTAAAACAGCAGTATCAAAACTTTTCTGGTGGCAAGAATGAAAACCTTACTCAGATTTTTGACAGGTTTAATAAGCTGATAGGTGAATTGGAGAGTGTCAAAGTCACCTTGGATTAAGATGAAGTAAATAGAAAATTCCTTAGATCACTTGGTGAAGAGTGGACAATCTATGCTGCCCAATGGAGAACCAAAGATACTCTTGATGAAACAGAGTTGGATGACCTTTACAACAGCCTGAGAGTGTTTGAAACTGAGATCGAAAATAAAAAGAAATCTTTCTCTTACAAGCATAACACTGCTCTGCTGTCCTCAACATTAACTGATAAATCTAACTGTTGTGATTCTTTTTCAGGAGCTGATGGTAACTCTACTGAAGTTCATTATGAAGCTTTTGTTTCAAGTGATGGACTGTTTGCTCTAAATGCTGAAGATTTAGAACAAATCCATCCAGATGATTTAGAAGAGATGGACTTGAAATAGCAGCATGCTATGTTGACTATGAGGGCCAAAAGATTTCTGAAAAGAACTGGCAGACCAAACTTTCAAGCCAGACCAGAAGGAAAACCAGCATTTGATAAATCAAAAGTTGAATGCTTTAAATGCCACAAGCTTGGACACTTTGCCAGAGAATGCAGAACCCAAGGTCAACCGCCACTAAGACCCCAGCAAACTAATCAAGCTTCATCATCACAAGCTCTTGTCTCTTAAGAAGACAATGTGTTTGACTGGAGTGATCAGACAGAAGAGGAGTTTCAAAATCAAGCTCTTATGGCAGAAACATCTAATGCCACTTCCACTGAACTACCATCTGAGGTAAATGCTAAACTATGCTCTCAGACATGCAAAAATATGGTTAAAAAGTATAGAGATCATAATGAGAGCATGTGCAAAACTCTAGCTAAGATGGAAGAAAGGATATATGACTACATGTAGGCTATAGAAGATCTTGAAAAACTGATCAATGACTATAAGGATAATGAGATTCAGATGGGATATAATAGAACATATCATGAGTGGGAGAAAAAGGAACTGAATAAGAAAATAGAGACCCTAAATAAGAAACTATATGAGGCTGAACAAAGGGTGTTAGAAGCTAACAAGAAAATAGGATATGTTAATACAGATTTAGGAAGCTTCTAACTGGCAAATCAAAAACTAGAACACCTAATGGAGGTTCAATTTAAAGATAGGGTAAAATCTCAACTCAATCCCAACGAAGGTATAGGATACAGAGCCACTCCACCCCCATACAACAATAAATACATTCATTCCTTGAGTGAAGTTGCTGACAGGCTTGTTAATGAACCATTAGATGAGACAATGACAACTGTAGATCCTATCCTTGAAAACAGTCCTGAATCTAAAGAAGAACTGATTCCAAATGAAGATTGTGAGTGTAAAGAAGTTGAGAGAGAACTCAAAACAATGAGTGCACCTATAGAAACCCCTACTTCCAGTTTCATCAAAACCCCCAGAGAGAAAAGAAAAGAGAAGATGTGTGTATGCAATAATGCTCCACATGTTTCTGTACCTTCTAACTGTATCATTGCATCTTCCTCAAAAACTAATAAAAGGGGTAAGACTGTTCCAATATGCACATGTCAAAAGCATGGTGTCCAAAAGTTTCCCACACAACAGAAGGTAAGGGGAAATCAAAGGAACAAGAACCAGTTATGGTCTAACAAAACTAGTTCTCCAATCAAAGCAGTCAAAAGATGTTTCCATTGTGGCAGGAAAAACCATTTGGCCAGAAATTGTCTATATAAACCATCTGTTGCAAAACAGACTGTGATACAAAAACAGGCAATTGTTCAAAACTCAAAACCTTTAAAGGCCAAACCACCTGTTACACCAGTTCCAAAGAAGACAGTTGACCACAGGTACTTAAAAGTCACCAAAAGACAGCCTACACACCAAAAACAAGTTTTAGCAAAACCCAAAACAAACATTAAAAAGGTATGGTGTGTTAAAGGCAATAACACAGATCAAACTGCTGATGCAAGTATTGGGACTGTTAAGTCTAAAGTTGGAACTCGTAGTGCAAATTCTGAAGCTCTTAGCACTAAAAATCCAGTTCAAACTGCTAAGTCTAAAACTTGAACTCGTAGTGGATCTTCTGAGACTGTTAATGAAAAGGTAGGAAAGAGCACCTGGATATCTCATGTCATAACTAAATATTCTACACAAAGTCCACCAGTGGATCTCACTAAGTATAAAAAGACACAAACAGTGTTTAGTTATGTCAATGCACAAGGACAACCCAAAACCAACTTGGTTTGGGTTTACTCTACTACTAACTAAGCTTTTATTTGTGCAGGGCACCCACAGGACCCAACATAAAACAAGATGGCATATGGATGGTGGATGCTCTAGGCACATGACAGGCAATTCTGAATGCTTGTCAAATTTCAAAGGCTTTGAAGGCAGATTTGTTGTATTTGGTGGAAATTCCAAGGGAGGTAAGGTAACAGGTAAGGGTACTGTCAAAGCAGGCAATATGATCTTCAATGATGTTTTGTATGTTGAACAGCTAAAGTATAATTTACTAAGTGTGTCTCAAATCTGTGATAAACAAAATATTGTTCTATTCATAGACTCTGAGTGTATTGTCCTTTCAAAAGATTTTAAAATCCCTGAAAATCTTGTTTTACTTAGAACACCAAGGAAGGAAAATGTCTACTGTTTGGACATAGATCTTTTGTCAAAATCAAATACTTTGAATTGTTTGATATCCAAAGCATCATCTAATGAGTCTGCTCTTTGGCACAGAAGGATGTGTCACATGAACTTCAAATCTATAAATGTTAGTCAAAAAGAATTTTGTAAGAGGTTTACCACAAAAGGAGTTCATATGTGATGATCATTGTGTAGCATGCCTCAAAGTCAAGCAACACAAAACTTCTCATAAGGCCAAAGAAGTAAATTCAATCTCATCTGCTCTTCATCTTATTCATATGGATCTCTTTGGTCCAACATCTGTTTTGAGTTTGAATAAAAGAGCTTACTGTTTAGTCATTGTTGATGATTTCACCAGATTTACATGGGTTTACTTTCTTAGGACTAAAGATGAAACTGCTTAGCTAGTCAAATCCTTTATCCTTAAGAAAGAAAAGCAATCATACTTAAAAGTTAAGATGATCAGGTCAGACAATGGAACTGAGTTTAAAAATCATATCCTAAACAGTTTTCGTGAGTCCAAAAGTATTGCAAGGCAATATAGTGCACCCAGAACACCTCAACAAATTGGTGTAGCGGAAAGGAAGAATAGAACTTTAATAGAGGCTGCTAGAACAATGCTAGCTGATTCCAAACTGCCAATGACCATATGTGCTGAATAGGGTTCAAATTGTTCAGTCACAAGGGAAAACTTCATATGAGTTATTCCATCACAGAGTTCCCTTAGTAGCCTTTCTAAAATCTTTTGGTTGTTCATGCACTATTCTGCACACTAAAACTCACTTAGGAAAGTTTGAAAGTAAAGCTGAAAAAGGTTTCTTTGTAGGTTACTCTATTCAAAGCAAAGCCTATAGAGTATATAACAGTGTGTCTAAAACCGTTGAAGAAAGTGTAAATGTTGAGTTTATTGAAAACACTGTTAATGTCAAAGGCACTTGTCCTGATTGGTTGTTTGATTTAGATTCAATAACAAATTATCTGAGCTTTGTTTAGTATACTGCAGGAACTGATGAAGACAGTGTTGAAGCTGCCAACACAAATTCTCATTTTGGTCACACAAACATTAAAGCTGTTGGCACGAAGTTTCAAACTGTTGAAGATTCTGATAAATGGGATGAGTATACTGTACTACCACTTCTATCTTGTGACCCATTAGGGGTACTGGATGCTCAACATGATACAAATCTAGATTAAGAAGTGTCAATCCCAAGTCCAGAGGTAATAGCTCCATCCAATAGGGAAACAGTCCCATCTTCTGGTCATGCTGTTCCTGAAGCTGAATCATCAAGTGGTACTGAAGGTGATGATACAAATTTAGGAACATCATTTCAGACATAAAGAGAACCCACACTCACGGTTCACAAGTATCATCCTCTCAATCAGATAATGGGCGACCCACGCACACCTGTGCAGACAAGGACAATGGTTCACAAGGAGTCCACTGATGTTGAATCAGCAGTTCCTGAATTCAGTCTAGCTACCTTTGAACATGAATGCTTTAAGAAGGCATCTGAGACTCTGAAAGATCCATCTTGGATTGAGGCAATGCAAGAAAAACTTTGCAATTCAAGATTCAGAGTGTATGGACTCTAGTTGACTTACCTAGAGGAAAGAGAGCAATTGGTACAAGATGGGTTTTAAGACACAAGAAGGATGAGAGAGGGTTAGTAATCAGGAACCAAGCAAGATTGGTAGCACAAGGATACACTCAAGAAGAAGGAATAGATTATGATGATTTCTTTGCCCCAGTAGCAATGATAGAAGCCATCAGACTGTTCTATGCCAGCTTCAAAGGGTTTAAAGTGTACCAAATGGATGTGAAAGCTGCATTCCTGTATGGTACAATTGAAGAAGAGGTTTACGTGTGTCAACCCCCTGGATTTGAGGACTATAAGTATCCAGACAGAGTCTACAAATTAGACAAAGCCCTCTATGGACTCCACCAAGCCCCAAGAGCATGGTATGACATTTTGTCATCATACCTTCTACAAAATGGATTCAAGAGAGGTACTCTGGACAAGACATTGTTCACAAAGTCCATCAAATCAGAGATTTTGCTTGTTCAGATCTATGTTGATGATATCATTTTTGGGTCAACAAATGACATTCTGTGCAAGGAGTTTGAAACACTGATGCACAAAAAGTTTCAAATGAGTTCAATGGGAGAACTCACCTTCTTTCTAGGATTGCAGGTCAAGCAGAAGCCCACAGGACTTTCTATAAGTCAATCAAAGTATGTTAATGCTATCCTGGAAAAGTTTGGCTTCAAAGATACCCAAGTTGCTAGTACTCCAATGGATACTCACAAGCAGCTTGATGCAGACAAAGATGGAGTGGATGTGGACATTCACTTATATAGATCCTTGATAGGTTCACTAATGTATCTCACATCTTCTAGACCTGATATAATGTTTGCTGTTTGTGTTTGTGCCAGGTTTCAATGTGCTCCAAAGGACTCACATCTGTTTGCTGTTAAGAGAATCTTTAGCTACCTCAAGGGCCAACCACAGTTGGGACTATGGTATCCTAAGGACTCTCCTCTTGAACTAACAACTTATTCTGATAGTGACTATAGAGGTTGCAACATACAAAGAAATCCACAACTGGTGGATGTCAATATCTAGGAGCAAGACTGGTCTCTTGGCAGTGCAAAAAGCAAACAACTGTCTCCACCTCATCTTTAGAAGCAGAATATGTAGCAGCTGCCAGCTGCTGTTCTCAAGTGATGTGGATTCAGAATCAACTGAGAGACTATGGTATGAACTTCCTATCTACTCCTATCTACATTGACAACTCAAGTACAATAAGCATTGTTCAAAATCAAGTGAAATTTCCCAAAACCAAGCACATAGACATTAGATTTCATTTTATAAGAGATTGTAATGATAAGAAATTAATCCAAGTTACCAAAATTCATACAGATGATCAGTTAGTTGATCTACTTACAAAACTATTTGATGTAGGAAGATTTACCTTCCTAGTATCAAATATTGGTATGGTTAATATGGATTAATTTGTTTTTCATCATTCTCTCTTATTTTATGAGTAACACACTTATTTCATGTGCTTGATTAAGGGGGAGACACTGTTTCATAAGAATATCCTTAATTTTCAACTAACAGCTTGAGTCTTTTCTCAAGCTGCTAGTTAATTTTACTCGAACTGTTAGTTGTTTTCACTTGATCTGTCAAAGTGTGCAGGGTAATTCTGTCATTTCTTATAAGTGTGTGCGCAGGACTAGATATTTTCGAAAAGTCCAAACCTTTAAAGGTCCCAGTTTCGTTCAATTGCAACTACCAGTTGCAAAAATATCTTCTAACGATCTGTTCTTTTTCTCTCTGAGCGATTCACACACAGTCGATTCACACCCTAAATCACCGTTTCAATCTCTAATGGAGTTTGTCAAAGAACACAACTGCCTCCCCTATTCTCTCAAACATTCTGACCTTCAACCATTCCACGACACGATGGACTTCCTTAGAAGTTCCCATATCCATCATGCCCTCACTGTCAATCCCACCATCTATGTGGCTCATATAGAGCAGTTCTGGAAATCTGCCACAGTGAAAACTGTCATTGGAGTCACTTCTTTTGACTCCACAATCGATGGCAACCCTATTACTATTTCTGAGGAGACCATACGCCAACATTTGCGTCTTCAAGATGCCTCAGGTATATCAGATCTATCCCTTACTGCCTTACATGAAGGACTTTTTGCACGGTATAGGGGCCCTACTGATTCGTTTACTTTATTTAAAGCACACTTTGCCCCTAAGTGGAAATATCTTGTGCATATCGTTCAACAATGTATAAGTCCCAAAAGAACTGGTGGGTCTGAGTTTTCCTCAAAGATTGTCACTGCTCTAGTGTGTCTATCAACAGGCCAACAATCCAACTTTTCAAATAAGATTTTTCAGGGGATGTTGAGGCATCATGCCCTAAAGAATGGGAAATTTTTGATTATCCATGATTTTTGGCTGAATTAATTGCAAAATCTTCCAATACTTTTAATATACATAAAAGGATACATGTTTCCCATAGGCACTCTTTACCATCAATCAAAAGACTTTTAAAACCTAGTGCCAATTTTTAGAATGTGGATGTCCCATTGCCTTCTGCATGTCGGGCATCAATCCAACAAACAGAGGAGAGGGTCCTGAGCAAGCTCAGCCATCCGTCACTGCTTCACCCCCATGACCCCAACCCACTCCTCATGATACAAACATTCCATCTGCTCCTTCTATTGCACATACATCCCCACCCCCCCACACTCCTAAAATACGAAAGACAAAGGGTTTCAAGAGCTCCTTCCTCCTCAGCCCAAGCACCAGTGCCAAATATCCCTGTGCAGGAGGACACTTCTGCACAGAATATCGAAAGGGAGCCCACTGAGGACTCTCCACCCTCAATTTGGAGGTGGACATTCCATTAGAGGATGTCCATATGGGATTTGTGGCTAACAATACTGATGTCTCTACAAAAGAGGCACAAGCCAGTGTCAACATATGTAAGACCACACCCATGGCAATAGAGGGTGTGCAAGCACCTTCTTGAAGTCCACAGTACCAAGAACAAAGGGGCCCAAATGTTTCTACCTCTAGAATTCCTGCCAGCGATAGATCTCGAATACCACTATCATTTGAAGATCTTGAGGCTAGTCTGCAACTCATGGCATTGATGGATCAACAACTGAAACTTGTTGTAGAAATATTGGAACATTATAAGTCCCTTATTGCTGCACAAGGGGCACAAATCAAAGCTCTGCAACAGACTATAGCAGCCCAACATCAACGATTGGATTATGTTCATCAAGGGTTCACCCTCTGTGGAAATAAGATTATACAGCTTGAGAAGATGGTTCGAACCCTAATTGCGAAGGTTTTTGGTCCACCTGGCCAATCCAATGCATCTAAAAAGGGGGAGAATCAGGAGATCCCACCTTCAGTCCAAACAGCTTCAACCTCCCCTCCAACAGTCCCAGTTTCTAGGCTAATAGTCCCAATAGCTACTCAAGCTGTTAGCCTAGAAACTCAAGCTGCTCCTATCAGGGCAACTGGAGTTCTCATCAGAGAAGGCTCTCAGCCTCCTGTCACAACAGTCCAATCCACAGCATCAGCTTCCAGAGATAAGGGTAAATGCATTCTAATTGAATCTCCAAAGATTAAAATCTCTTCTAAAGAAGCCCAGGTTGCTCATGATGCTGAATTAGCAAGGAAAATAGCAGAAGAACAGGATGAACTCTTAGACCAGCAAACCCATGATCAAATGAAATATGATGAAACCTTAGGTGACTATCTAAGAGGGTTTGTGGTCAAGCAAAATCATAAGAAAAGGAAAATGCCAACAGGGCATTTAAAGGCTAAACATAGAAGGTTTTTGATAAATTTCTCTGCATCAGTTGGACTATCAAGAGTAATGGCTCAGTCATGGCAAACAGAAAAGCTTCAGGCCTTATATGACAAGGAGAAGGAAAAACAAAAAGCAGCCAAAGTCTACCAATTAGTCCAAAGCCAACAAGAACCATTTCAAGCTGCTGCTAGTGATCCTCCTCCTCAAACAAAGTTTGATCAAGACAAAAGAGTGTTTTTTGAACAACAGCTTCAAAAGGCACTAGAAATTGAAAAAGCCCTGGATCAGTTGACTTCTCTAAACTGCCTATTACTTACTGGTATTCTAAATCAATGGATGATTGATTTGGACTATCATTTTCTAATCAGAAGCGAGGCTGGTCCAGAAGAGGAATATAAGAGTCTGGCTCAGATGGCACAAAGGCTAACCAGAGATGATCTGACAAAAATGCATCACATTGGATCTGTTAGCCATTCAAGATCTCAATGTGTATGGGTTCAAAGAAATGTAAAAAATCTTAGAAGCATTTTTTATCCAGAGTCTACAAGCGTAGAAATGGAAGCTGCCAAGGAGATCAAGATTGTACAGGTTGATGTATATGCCAAATCAATGACATATAGACTCAAGCTTGCAGACGGATCCAACAGGTTCTATAATTTTGAGTTCTTTAATCTGCCAAGGGCTTGGCTACTCCAAATAAGCTCAATGAAGATTCACTGTGATAAAGAGGAGTTGAAAAGAGATTTCATACAGGAAATAAAGCAGAAACTTTCACAATTGTAATTTTTTGGATGCCTTAGTTTGTAGATAAAAGTTTTACTTTGTTTTATTTCCTTATTTTGTATAAAAACTTAAAGTCTTGTGTAAAGAATTTAAGTTAGGGGGAGATTGTTGCAGAATATTATAAGTATGTCAAGCTGTTAGTTAGATTTCTCAAACTGTTAGTAGATTTTCTGGGTAATTACAAAGTTCAAGCTGTCAGTTGAGTAAGTTCGACCTGCCAGTTCAAAAGTTCAAGCTGCCAGAGTTAAAAGTTCAAGCTGCTCAACAGATAAAGTTCAAGCTGCTCAACAGTTTAACAAACAGAAAGTGCTGAAATTCAGGAAGAGATTTATATTTGAAGATTCAAGCATATCTACTACTAAGGAAATCAGAGTTCCTCAAGGAAACAAATCAGTAGGCTTTATATATATTGATTATTTAGGTTTTTCTATTGTAAGTCTGTACGTGCAAATTTTGTAATCGTGTGCTTCAATTGTAATTGCTTTCTAATTAAGTTTCTCAAGCCTCTAAGGTTGTAAAACCCTAAAAACTGTCTGTGTTCTTCGTCTAATCAAACAGATTTGAGGAGATTGTAATCAGTGAGTTTGGCAATACAAAGGATTTGATTTTTGATTATATTTATGTGTTATTTGTTCTGAAAGTTTTTCTTAAAACAATTAAGTGTTATTCCGCAAACTTCTCAATTGGACTTTGATTCAATACAAGGTTATTGGTTTTACACTCTGATTTATTCAAACCGATTAATCTTAGGTGGTGATTTTGATCCTGACAGTTTGAAATTAAATTCGAAATTAAGTTCGAAATCAACAAATTCTAAAATATGAAATATTCGAGGTTTCTGACAAGTTAGAATCCAGACAAATTCGAATGCTAGCAAACTCGAATATCTGTCAAATTTGAATGAAGCCCTAAAATAAATTTGAGAGGAGCGTATTTTCTGACAAATTCGAATTTTTGACAAATTCGAACAAACCCTAATACCCCATATGTTCGAGCGCCGCAAGTTCGAAAAACAGCCAAAAGTTCTATTTTTTCAACTTTTCAGTTTAAACCAAAGTTTTTAGGACTAAAAACTTGGATTTCGACCAAAATGATGAACAAATATGAACTTTTCCCCGTTATCTTGTTTGTAAAACTCGAAAATGTAACCATAAAGTATTTTTCCGTCCAAAAACGCCAAGAAACCACAGATGTTGCTTGTGAACATGAAGAACACCAAAAACACCCTAATGGCTCAATACCACTTGTAAGGTCGCCTTCCTACGGATCCTATCTTGACGCGACACCGTCCAACGAGTGCAGAATCCTCGTTTGCGGCTTGACGGATACACCACGCACACGAAACACGGAGACACAGACTGTGATGGACGAACACTAGAACGTCTCGACACGTGATTCTCTCCAAGAACAAACACTCAATCTCCTTGCAAGTTCGAGATCGCCTCTGCACTAAACCAATCTCAAATTCTACAAAAGTTGTTAATTAAAACGAATTAACACCTAATTATATCACGTGGTTCGAACTTGCCCAGGACAAGTTCGACTAAGCCCAAGGCCTTTCGAACTTGTCCTTCATAAGTTCGAACCATGACCTTTGAACTTATGTTTGAACTTATCGTTGAACTTACGTTTGAACTTATTGTAACACATTAATTACACCAAGATCAAACATACATACAATCAATATCAAACATATATTATCAAACATATAACAAACATATATCAAACACGTATTAATATGCAATAACGAACTAATTGACTATTACAAAATATTGTCTATACTTAGACTGCTATCGTCACACAGGATGCACTAACAAACTCAACAACAATTTTGTTGACGTATTTTAGCGTGTATTTTCAGGTAATTAAGGGACGTGTACTGCATCGGAAGCATTCCAAGGATTCCGTTCATTTTGGAGTCACATCATTTTCAAAACCCGGAGATTTATTCGCATCTCTGTACTTTTCGAACTACTCTCCATTTTACTCTGGCTATGTAAAATAATTTTATATTTTGAAGTAATATTAACGTATTTTTTAAAACGTCCATATAGTGGTCGTTCACTTGATTATGACCATGCTTCCGCGACGTCATGCTTTGTTGCCAACCAAGGTAACGGGGTGTGACATACAATTAGATGCTGCAACTATTGCTTTGTTTCTATTTTTAACAGCTTGAACATTCAACATAAATGCATATAAATGTGCTGCTGATTTGTTCTTCCAACACACAAACACACAACACATGTACTTATATATATAGCTATTGTGATCTTTCTTTTTTGCTTAGTTGTTGCAAAAAAGCACATACCACACACTTAAACTCCATGTGTATATATATGAATGTATTACAGGTTGCTTCTGAGTTACTAGATTGAAATCCAGTCCCTAACTCAGCTTAATGTTGAGTTACGGTCTCAACATCACACACACACAACAATTGTTTTTTGTAATCCACATAAGGGCTATTGGGCTGATCTAGACTCACACAACTCTTACACTTTCAAGTAAATTGCTAATCACTTGGATTCACATCAAGGGCTGATCTTAGTTTATATGTGTTTGTGTGTATCAACTCGATTTCTGATATGTGTTTGTGTTTGAGTTTGATCCCTACTCTTATGATGTTCTTGGTTGAGTTCATCAGATTAAAAAGAGGAATTTTTTAATAACTGTATTTTATAAAATCAAGTCTGTTTTTTTGCTTTTTTATAATTTGTTACATTCTGAGTAAGTTATTTTGTGGATTAACTCCTCACAAGTACCATAAATTGCTAGAGGCGGCGAATCGCAGTTGATGAGTTGAATATGTGCAACATATTTGAAGAGAATGATGTCATTTTTATAAGTTTATAACCTCTTGACGTTTGTTTAAATTGTTGGGCTGTATTTTATGCAAATTAAAGTTTAGAATATTAGATTCCATATTGGTTTTAATTGTAATATGTTATATAGACTTTGAGAAGATCCTTTGCAAGTGGCATCGAGTCAAGCGACTCTTATGATAGCTCAGGTAAGGTTGGTGCTGAGGTAGTTTCATTTCTACATCAAGTGATTTCTTGATTCTGTATAACATGTTTGTACAATTTGCTTGCCATGATTGCAGGTAGTGGCATCCAATGTTTGGAAAAATGCATTCTGGTAAATTCACCTTCTTGTATCATAAAGAGGCCGTACTGAAATTACCTCTTTTTGATCATGTATGAAGTTCAAATTCGGTTGAAGAATATGTTTGATTTAATGATTTTTTTTTGTGTTTTTTGGTACTATTATTATCACTCTTTAATCATGAATAACGTTCAATTTTACTTGAAAGTGTAAAAGTTGTGATTATATCCGACAACATAGATTTACTGATCGTGAGTAACTAATTATTCATCATCTCTGCTGTTTAAATTGTGTTTTAGTTATTATATTACTGTTCCTTGTCCTATTTAAGTAGTGTTTTTATGTACTGAAATTACTGATCACGCTTTGTTTTATTATTATGATTCTCATGAATTAACATCAAATTTACTTGGAGAAGCCGTTTGATTTAATGATATAGTGCTTTTTTGGTACTGATTTTTCCAATTATGCTTCATTTTTTAATTATGATATAATTCCAATTCTAATCAAAGAATGTAAAAGTTAGTGATTATATATATTTATCAATTATTGTACAAATGAGCCAACATAAATGTACTGATTAGTGACTATATATAATTAGCATATTTTCTTTTTGATAGTGTGTTTTAGTTAGTATACTCATGTTCCATGTCTCATTTTCAGAGGTTTTGATGTTCAAATATTAACTTTGTTGATGTTGTCTTACTTCAAAAAGAGTTTTTAAGGATGTTTAGACGTGCTAATCGAAAGTGCTTATCGAAAGTGAATGTCAGATTATTGTGGTTTATGGTCAAATTATGAGTTTGATGAATACTACATAAAATTGGATTATCTGGATCAAGTAAAATATTTATAAATTAGAAAGGTATTTCTTGAGTATACGTTTGGTTGTTTGTTCCTTTTGAATGTGAGTATTCTATTACCATCGAGTATTCTTTGACTAATTCTGTTTTTCTTTCTCTCGTGCAGCTGTTACACTCAAGGCTTGATAGATGGATGATGTAGAAACAGACAACATGGCAATGTTAACATCTGCAGATTGGCCATCCGATAGGCACGAGTATAATCCAAATCGGAAGTTATCACAAAGGAACAAAAGTGTTTCATTATCAGTCCTTGTAAGTTCCGTTGAATTAAATTCCAGTGCAACAAGTCTTTTTGGGTTTATAGGTTCTCTGCGAAGTTCAACAAAAAAATCCCGATGCACAAAGACAAGAAAAAGAGCCCATGCAACAAGAAGACGATAATATATATAATCATCAATGGGGAGATTATAACAGTGAAGCCTAAAACGAACACTTGTTGAGATCTGTACAATTGGGGATGTGTGATGATCCTTACTCTACAACATGCCCGACTTCTTACAATTACAAAGCGCAGTTAAAATCAAGAGTTCCTCAGGGTTTTGAACACCAAGTATTACTCTTGTTTGGAAAAAAAGATTCAGTTTCTGAATTTTGAGCAACTAAAAGTTTCCACAAAAGTAGCATGCTTTACTTTTGAATTTGATCATTGGATCGTTACTCAAGCCGTTGTATTTTCTAAAACTGATTAACTTATATTGACTTGGAAACCTGTGAAAAGATGATGTTTCTGTATGGTTTCGCAACAAGTTTTCGAAGGTTAGATGGTATCATTTTGAAAGTTAAAGGGTTTTTAGCAACGACTTTTGAATGTCCAGTGACTAAAATAGATTTAGAGTGATAATGCATTTCTATATATTTCAAATGATATAAAATTGTTATGTTCAACTATGGAAAATTATTGTTTCATGTATTTAATTGCTTATTTGTTCATGCAGTTCTTGTGGTTTTCTGTACTTTTGCAGCCTGTTCTTTATTGTGGTGCAAAGTGGTAGGCACGAAAAAGTTATCGTTACTAAAACACTTTAAATTTGGGGCCATGAATCCACATGCCAAGATTGTTCAGCAATGGAACCAATTTATTGTCATTACTTGCTTATTCTGTCATATTCATTAATCTTTTGTTCTTTTGCTTGCTTTCAGTTAGGAAGGTAAAAGTGTAAAACTTTATTATGGATATGAACTATTTTTGAATTAACAGGTTACTGTGATGTTGAATTGTGTTGTTCATGATCATTAATTTACTCATGTACTACATAATCTTCGGAGACAATGAAAAAAATGTTTAATACACATTTTCCATGATGAAATTTTGATTAAAAACACAACTGTTTATATATATATATATATATATATATATATATATATATATATATATATATATATATATATATATATATATATATATATATATATATATATATATATATATATATATATATATATATATATATCAACTTCTGACCTTTGTTCAATACCATGGTAAAAGACGATTTTGACTTCTTTGAGTTAAACAAAGATATTTATTCACCTATATAACCGAACTCAAGGCCATTTCCTCTGTTTCTACCTTTCAAATTAAACACTCAAAAGTCCTATATTTCAATTGTTTTAGGCTTTGATTTAACTGCTAGTAAGGTTTGTTTTTGTTCACTAAATGTCATATTTATTGGGGTTTTTATGCTTTTGTTGCTAATGTTACATTTATTGGGGGTTTCGGTCTATTTACCATGGTCTCCAAATTAACATTGGAGTTGGAATGATCAAAAGGCCCAATATTAAACGCAGCCATTCCATATATAGCTCCACTACCATCATATTGAACTGGTAATTTTGATTTTTGTTTTTAGCAAATTATTATTTAATTCTTAATTCGATTTTTAAAGTTTTATGCATTTTTTAATTCTGTCATCAAACATACTTCTTACAATGCTTTATGTTATCGTTTTCTTTTCTTATGAGACGAAACAACTACTTGTTGGTTAAATGTTTGATGAGACGCCTGAAACAGATAGAATCAAGAGTTCTTGAGTTCCAGCTATAATAGTCATTATTGTGTATTTTTGTAATTGATTAATAATGATAAGGTTTTATAGTCTTTTAATGATTTTTTTGCGTTGTATATCACTAGATATTACTTTTTTAGGCAGCCACTTGCAGGAGATGAATTTCCCGTGTGTTTTGGTAACTGATTAATATTGATAAGGTTGTATAGGGATTTAAAGCTCGTTTTTCATTGTTTATCACTATATATTAATGTTTTAGGCAGCCACTTGAAGTTACATTTTGGCTAATTGTTAATGGGTTCTATGAATTCAAGTTGGGGTTTAAGAATTTTGTTGAAATTACTTTGCATATTTGCTACAGAGGATCTAGTTATGGTACTATAGCTGAAGCAGTAATACAATTGGGTTCGATGATTTTATTGCGGATACATTTGGAGGTAATGGTTTCTATAGAGGATTTGGTTATGGCTCTAAGATGCTATTTTCTCATCAAACTGAGTTATGTTTGTAACAATTTATTATATGCATATTAACCATGATCACAAGGCAATGCTTGAGAAGGGTAAGCTCATCCCTTGAAAATTCAAACAAGTATGGTTCTTTTTTATTCAGTTTCCTTATCAATAACTGAGAAATATGTTCCATTGCATGCATTATTCTCTGCCCTATCCCTTGAAAAGTGCATCATATGACTTGATATATGGTTTAAGTTAAAATAAACATCTTAAGGGAAAGACAATGGTGGCCAAGTAAGTTTTCTTTTTCTCCAACATATAAATAATAATAAATTCACGTTTTTTTAAAGCAAAAACATTCTTTTGTACAAATTTTATTGCATAATGTAGAAGTCATAACGATGGAATTATTATGTTAAATCCACTTATAACCCATCATATTTTATAAGATGATTATTTTCCTAGGGCTTTTTTGCTATTAAATTAATACAACCAGAGTACAACTGTTAACTGCATGGTGTACAAGTCTCTGAGTCGTTGCTTCGCATATAACATTGGTACAAACACCATAACCGTTGAGCATATACGTACAATTCTCACTGCACTTGAAGGTAACTGTAACATTATTGTTCAGGGTTTGGTCTCTGCTATTCTACAATACAAAAGACCAACCCAAATGCACATGTCACTGCAAATACTTTTTGCGATACTTATCGTTAAGTGGTAGCACTAAGGACGACAACAAAATCATCAAGACTATTTGTTTTTTGTGCTTATATAATTGTCTAAATATGTGTCAACCACATGTAATAGAAAAACTAACAATCAACAACAAACGATTATTAGGCTAATTTGTTAACAGCAAGCTAATCATAGAGAAAGATAACTAGAAAACTAGTAAATAAAGAGTTAACTACAAATCACTTGTTTTAGTTCCTCTTGGTATGTCATGAGCATTAAATTAATATAAAATCACCAAATTTATCATAATCACAACAGATTGGAACTACCAAAGTCAATGAATTTAATGTAGTGATCTTAAAATGATATATACATGTAAGAAAGATGTCACAAAGAGTCCAAGCCAAACAGGGGCTAAATATGTTTTGGTTTTTCATATGTTAATCGTCGTATAAAAATCTTACCATGGATTGTTGTCAGTTAAGATCTCTTCTTCCTGACATATTCCTAGTTTTTAACTTATGAACTTGTGAAATGAACTACCAAACATGGACACGATAACCTTTCAACAAACAGGGGTGTGAAAATATTTACATACATAAATAAACATTAAAGATACCTAAAATAAGAACATGCAATTGAAAAACCTTCTCGAGCAGTGAGATGGTGCTTGAGAGGGAGGGAGGGAGAGGAGGGGGTGAAGATAGAGTATGCCGAATCGGGTGAGCCACTTAGAGGTTTGAGGTTGAATTAAAGATGAAACGCATTAAAAAATCTTTTGCATCACTGACCGAACAAGTGAAAAGAAAATGAAAACATTAACTTATTTGTTCATTGATTTGAAAAGTGCACTTATTGACCTAAATTACTTGTTTGGTCGTTGATTTGACTAAAATAAAAGATAACACACAACCCCATTAAAAATCATATACAGAGGTATGGAGCGAGCAGAATTTGTGTGTAATATTATGTATGTGAGATGATCGTATTTTTTTGTTAATCCTGATAATAGGGAATAACGGTACCATTAATGGTCAGGGTCAAGCATGGTGGATAAACTATCACCAAAAGCTTATTAACCATACAAGAGGTCCGCTTGTTCATCTCATGTATTCAAGTGACATTCTGATTTCTAATATTACTTAACGTGATTCACCTTTTTGGACACTCCACCCGTACGATTGTAAGAACGTAACCAAAAGAAACATGTCAATCTTGGCTACCCTTTTCGAGGCTCCAAATACAGATGGCATAGATCCTGGTAAGCACATTTCTTTCTTCATTTCATCTAATCCTACTTTTTTTTTAAAATAAAAGTTGAATAGTCATAATATATGTAACAATCTGTGCACACTAGCTCTAGCTTGCGTAATAAAATCATCGCATTTTCTCAAAAAAAAAATGATGTGGGTTTTTCATTTCTCCGTCACCTATTATATGTTGGCTGTGATGGTTAAAAAAGACTTATTTGAAGACATGGTAATAGAGGACAGCTACATAAGTTTCGGTGACCATGCTATAGCAATAAAAAGTTGTTGGGGATCTTTGAGGTACAAAGTGTTGGTACACCTTGTGTGACGATAGCAGTCTAAGTATAGTTGGCATTTTGTGTAAGTCAACTTACGTAATATTGAATATTGACTAGTATTTGATATATGTGTTTATATCTGTTTGATATTGATGGATTGTATGTTTGAACTTGGTGTAATGTATTACAAGAAGTTCAAACATAAAGTTCAAAGATAAATTCAAACATAAGTTAAAACATAAGTTCAAATAGAAGTTTGACATGTGAAATTCGAATTTAGAGTAAATTCGAATTTATCACATAAGGTAGATTCGAATTTGTACTTAAGGCAATTTCGAATTTGTCAAGTGGACAAATTCGAATGGGCAAATTCGAATGGGCCTTGGGCCTGATTAGAATTTGTCCTAAGACAAACTCGAATTGGTCAGTATAATTAAGGATTAACTCGAATAATTATGCGACTTTTGCAGAATTTGGGAGAGTGATTAAGCAAAGGCGATCTCGAGTTTACTAGTAATCAGAGAGTGTTTTCGGAGAGAATCATCGTGTACGTACATTCGTTGTCGTTCGTATAACATCGTGGTAGTCTCCGTGTTCCGTGCGTGTGATCTTACCGTCAAGCCGCTAACGAGGATTCCGCACTTGTTGGACGGTGTCGCATCTAGATAGAACCGTGAGTTCAAGACCTTACAAGTGGTATCAGAGCCATTGGGGTGTTCTTGGTGTTCTTCGTGTTCATAAGATACATCCTAGGTTTCTTGACGTTTTGAACGGTTAAAATCACGATTTTTGAGGTTTTTCGAGCTTATCAAATCAGATTTCGGGAAATACTTTGTTGTAGTTCAAGTTTTTGACCAAAATCAGTTTTTTTACTTGTAAAAATATATATATAATCTGAAAAACTTGAAAAACTCGAAGTATTAGCCGTTTTTCGAATTTGCGGCGCTCGAGTTTAGTAAGGGGATATTAGGGTTTTCTAAAATTTCAAGTTTGACCAAAATACACTCCTTTCGAGTTTCCTTAAAGTTTGATTCGAATTTGGCCAATTCGAATTTGCGTGGATTTCGATTTTACACTAGGATCGAATTTGGACATTCGAGTTTAGTTGGGTTTTCGAGTTTACATGGACCTTCGAATTTAGTTGGGGTTTCGAGATTAGTGAACCTTCGACTTTGTCATTAATTTCGAGTTTAGATGAATTTAAAACTTATATTCGAATTTAATTCCAAACAGGTTTAAATTTAATTAGATTCGAATTTACCTAAATTCGAAAGAATTAATTTAAATTAGTTTTGAATCAAATTAATTAAGTTTGAATTCAAATATATTTGAAACAATGTCAAGTCTGCAGAGGTTTATGGAGATGGATCACGAGGTTGGAAAGGCGAATTCACCACCGTTAATGAAAATTGAGGATTATTACTGGTGGAAGGATAGGTTTGCCGACTTTGCAAGGTTTAATGATATGCGAATGTGGCTTTGTATCGATGAAGGATACATTCCACCTACAGCTGAGGTTGAAGGACGACAAAAGGTTGTGACTTATTCAAAGATGAAGGATGACAATAAAAAGCTGTATGAAGCCGAGAACCGTGCAATCGCTATCATTCGAATGGTGTTACCTTAGGAGATCTTGCACATCTTTCGTAATCAGAAGACAGCAAAAGAGCAGTGGGATGCGTTAGAGAAACGGTGTGAAGGTAACCCAAGGGTTAGAAAGAATCGAATGGAAATGATCAAGCAGCAGTTTGCCATCTTCAAAGCCTTGAAGAACGAAAAGCTGGATGAAACTATTACACGATTCTGTCATTTGCTAACTGAGATAGACAGCCACGACGTGGAGTATAGTGAAACGGAGAAGATTAACAAAATTCTGGAAGCTTTACCGGCCAAATGAGAGATGTATCTGGCCTTAATAAAGCATGATGAAGATAAATTCTATACTCTTACTCTAGACAGTGTTATCGGAACACTGAGGGCATATCACTTTGAGTTGCTGAAGAAGGAAACGGATTATGACCAAGTTCAAGATCCTGCTATGTACTTTGGGAAATCAAAACCTTCTGTGGCAACTGAAATGAAGACCGCTACAGCATTCTTCTCGGGAGAGACGTCATCACCGGCTGAAATAGAAGACTCAGTAAGTAGGGCTTTGTTAGGGTTTGCTAGACCAGAAGTAAAGCAGCATCAGGCTACTCCGGCATCTACATCTCAAGGGTATTCGAAGATGCCCATGAGTGCAAAATCGGCTGAAGACCATCTGAATCTGTTGGCTTCATTCGTGGCCGCTTACGACAATTGCGTTCAGGGCAAAATAAACAATCCTGCACTTTGGGATGAGGATTACGATCAGGTAGATCCTGATGATCTTGAAGAGATGGATCTGCAATGGCAACTGGCCATGGTAACTCAGAGAGTTAAACGGTTCATCAAAAGAACGGGAAGGAATCTGAACGTTAGTAACAATAAGATTGGATTTGATAAGTCCAAGGTTAAATGTTACAATTGTCAGGGGTTAGGACACTTCGCTAGAGAGTGTCAGAGACCTAAGGTAGAGAACTACCAGGGACAGTATCAGCATCAATCGCAAGGGCGTTATCTACCAAGTAGTTCAACCAGTCAGGCGAATATAGCTGGTCTGTTATCGAATGTATCATCAGACAGACAGCTAGATGGAACTTATGACTGGAGTACACATACAGAATCGAATGCTAGAGCCTTTATGGCTGAAGTGACTGAGACTGGAAGTAATGGGGCAGAGGAAATCACAGGGGACAGCAGTAATAATGAAAGCAGTCCGATGTGGGTAGAAAAGTCAGCTGATCAGACAATTCTAGAGTTTGCCGCACAGATGGCCAACGTGGAATCAGATCATGACAAGGTATCTCTGAACTTTTCTCTTTTTCATGATTTAAGTGTTTTATGTACTACGTGTAGGTCCCGAGAGGTTCCCAAAGTATATAGTTATAAGCTGTAGAGGGGGGGGGGGGGTGAATACAGCAATTTAAAAACTAGACACTCTTTTCTCAATGTTTGTATGTATTGATCACAATTTGTTAATTCAAACCAAGCTTGAATGGGATATTTTCAAGCTGAAGATGCACAAGATACAATAAGTATTGCTTACTAGTCTAAGACAGACTAAACTAGTAATACAATGAATACACTCACTAAGAAGCACTCACTGTGTTTACAAGACTTAAAGGAACGGCTTATGTAAAACAACTTATACACACAGATGCTGGTTTACACAGAAGGTTTGCATGCATGAAAATCACACTTGCACGTTCACTCTTGGGTTTCAGCACTTAGCTTTCTTCACACTTCTTTCTGACCTTAAAAGCTTCCTTTTATACTCCACTTAGAGGATCTAAGAGAAACATCTTCATTGGACGGAATGAAAAGGAAAAGTCTTGTTGAAAAGACAACATAACCTTTTCTGCACTTTTCTGAAAAGCAGACTTGTCTTCACATGTGCAGAACTTTTGTCTTTTTACTTGTCTACTGTTGCATTGCCTTTAACTAATTTAGGAATGTCAACTTTGCGTCTTTCTTCCTTGTAAAGGCCTATTTTGATATAAGAAAAAGGCCTGTCACCCTTTTTCAAATAACCTTTTGTCTTCATGTTACAGAACAGCGTGGGCAGGCTGAGCAGTTCTGTTTTCCACTTTGTCTTCGACTTTGTAAACTGATCTTGTAGTCAAAAATAATACATGATGACTTGGAAACATATTCCATAAAGTGTTTAGCCTGTTCACAAAGAACAGGTTCTGTTCACAAAGAACAGAACACTTTAAAAATGCCCAAGCTGCTCAACAGTGTAGAGCAGCGTAGACAGTTTATGTCCAGCCTGTTCAGTAGACAGAGCAGCTTGGACAAACTGTCTTAGTTGCAACACATGCAACATATAGAACAGCTTTAGACTGATATTGCAAATCATTTTCAGGTTTCAATAAGGCATATAACAGGCCTTAAATTAAACCTTCAAATGCATCAACAGGTTTGACTTCTGATTGACCAAGGCGATTATGCTGTGGAACATCCTAAAGGCGTTAGTGACCACCGCCTTGCCTGAAGGAGTTGACTTTGAAGATGGCAAAGTCCTTGAAGAGCCTGCGTTAGGGGCTTTTTGTCGGATCCCTTATCTCAGAAGAACTGTTTTTCAACGAGCTTCAGACCTACACAACGTTGTGGTCTTAAGCAGCTTGCAGGCCCTTCGAATTTCCCCCTCCTTCAGACAGTCCAGCTTATGGAGAGCCGCCATCTGGGATGAGCTGATGAACGGGTTTTTATGACAGAGGTGCGCTTCAAGATTCTAATTCTGTTTTCCGAGTTTGAAATTGAAGACATGAAAGAAACACGGGAAGAACTTGAAAGAAGATTCACAAGAATGGATGTCAACCTCCGTCCAATGAAGTCCACCTGCCATCTGGTAGGTGAAGCATGGAAGATCCATCAGTTGGCCCAGGCTTGCCATTATTTGCTCCCAACTCACACAGTCCACAACATCTTGTACATTATCTTGTACATCAATCAGTTGTAATTTTTGCTCTTACATTAGTTTCTGCAAAATACTTAGTTACATTCGTTGTACTCTTGTAAGAAATCGGTTGTTCTGTGTAGTCAAGAATCAGTGATAATAAAATGATCTTTACTTACTGTAATGTTGTTACATTTTATTTCCGCAAATGTACTGTAAAACTATATACGTGATTTTTGATAAGACCAGCTTTGGACCCTGGTTATTGCAACTAGGGGGATGATTTGTTCGGCACCAAAAAAAGGCCTCAGTTCAAACCTTGTTCTACATCTGAGGGTGGAGATTTTAGATTTTATAA